>CM034151.1:63535262-63685000 GCA_019776745.2 Taxus chinensis
AATGAATGATCATCCTTGAGAATGGCTGCGACGACCACCACGGTCATGTGGCTAAGAGCACCAAGATAGTGAGGCTAGATCCTAGGAAACATTGCATAGAGCAGCCCCTAATGTCATAACAAAGTGTGGAGGTGGTCCACTTCTAGGGTGACTTTTTTCACCTGAACTTGAATCTGTAGTAACACATTGGAGATAACCATAGATTTGTTATACACATAAAATTATTAATCAACTTCAGAATTAGCAAAGAAAAAGTATTTCTTTCTTTCCATATATCTAAAACAAAATTTCCCCTCTAAAAACATTCCAAATCTGGGAAAACATAGGTAGAAGCTTGGGATTATCTCCTAAAAGGATATTTTGCCAAGTAAAACAGTGGGTTTTGAGCAAAAATAAAAATGAGTGGATCTGATCCCAAGCAAGCTGAGCTTTCGGAAATAACTAGAAAAGATGCATTATAGTTTCCAAGTGGCCACATAATGGACACTTGGGAGTTGGGATCCTAATTTGAACAAGACGAGACCCCATAGGAATACCTTGGTACAAAATAGACCACAAAAAGTGGGCAATTTTAGGCTCCACATATATAGAGCAAACGGTGTCAAATCACCTACTCCAGGAAGACGAAGTGGAATGAATCCCCCATCCAGTGTTGAGTTTTTCAACCATGGGTAAATGAGGTGAAAGCTAGTGGTAGCCTTTACTGGTTGAATAATCATGAAATGGGGTATCGACATACCATCTCTAATCTGTCTACCAAGGGTGAGAGGAACGCATAGAAATCTTGTGCATCATGTGGTCAGGGACCGAATTGAGCACTGTAGTGATGTTGGCTTGATCCTTGTTGGTTAGCCGATATCGAGCTTTAAGCTCATGCCAAGAAAACCAAGATTGAGAGTGTTTACAATATAAATATTGGATGGTGCAAATGCCGCACTTGAAAATTTTGAGTGTAGGAATCCTTTGGATGTCTGTAAAACACTTATCTTGAGCCTAAAATATCAGTGACCACCAAAGAAAATGATGGTTAATAGAGAGGCCATTACGAAAGCCATTGCATTTTCATTGCAACCATGGTTTGATACACTCTCATGTTTTCCAAATGCTTTTAAGCACAAAGGTGCCAACAACTTTAATATGTACCAGAGCAATAAGGAAGTTGAGAAACCCCAGACGTTTCCAAGAAGGGTGGTCATAAGGTGATCCTTCTTCGATGTCGTGGCACAGGATAACTTTCCACGCTTCTTGGCCTTGGATGCATCGAACAATCCATTTCGCACAGAGTGCCCACCCTTATCGTCAAATGTCAATGAGGCCCAACCCCTCAGAATTATGGCTAAGGTAGTATATCTCCCAAGAAACACGATGAAAACCTTTTCCAGTGGAGGCATTGGCCAAAAGAAAGGCTTTGAGGAGCTTCTCTAGCTTCTAGATAGAGGCTTTGGAAGGCACCCAATACGAGGAGTACTAAACGTGTGTGGCCGCTAGGAATTTAGAGCAAATTTGGAATTTTCCTACCAAGGACAAAGGTCTGGTGATCTAATAATCCATTTTTTGGCCACCCATTGAATAAAATACTGCCACAACTCGACCGGTGATGCCTAAAAGGAAAAATGGATGCCAAGAAATTTAAACATTTTTCCATGTGTAAGAATCTTCCACTCAAAAGAGGTCAGCCAATCAGGCACTGGGAGGAAAGATTACTGGTAACACTAGGTTTTATGTCATTGAATGGAAGAACCAGATGCTAAATAGAAGATATCAATACAGTGCATGATATTGTGGATATTGGATTCATCCTCAATAAGTATGAGAAAGGAATCATCTATGAAGTGACAATTAAACAATTGAGAGTTGTTCACAGAAGGACATGAAATTCCCCTAACAAGCCCTTAAGATTTGGTGTGGGCCAGTAGATACCCAAAGCCTTCGGCAACAAACACATAGAGCACAGGCGCTAATGAGCATCCTTGGCGAATGGACCGGAACAATCCGAATGACTTAGAATTGAGGCCATTAATGAGTATTTGGGTAGAAGCATCTACAAAAATCATTTTGACCAATTGAATGAAAACAAGGCCGAAGTCAAGGGCTTGGAGCATGACAAGGATAAACGACCATTCAATCCAATCATAAGCTTTCTCAAAATCAATCTTAATGGACAAGGTAAATTGATTGGAATGACGGGCCCATTCCATGCTTTCCCAAATAGCAATGACGTTGTCCAGGATGTATCGCCCCTAAATGAACCCAATTTGTTCTAGTTGAATAACAATGGGGAGAACATTACAGAGCCTCATAGCTAGCACTTTGGAAATTGTTTTTTAGGAGACATTCAACAATGTGATAGGCCACCAAGAGGTATTTTTCTTAGGATCCCCTAGTTTTGGGTATGAATTTTATATTCCCTTTGTTGATACTTGCTCCCAAAGACTAGTTCTGAAACTCCTTGATATAGACTTGAAGAAGGTCTAGACTGACCAAATCCCACATAGTTTTGTAGAATTCACAAGGTAAGCCATCATAACTTAGAGCCTTGTCATAGGTTATTTCCATTACAGCAGCGTGATTGTCATCAATGGTGAGCATTTGGTCGCAGACCACCTTCTGAGCATGGGAAAGCTTGCATGACACGATAACCAAACATTGTGCAAGGGCTGCTTGGCGGTCAGTAGAGGGTTGTTGAGCCTGAAAGACTAGTTTGTAATGTCACACAAATGGGTGCAACATGAGTTGGGGGTATGTAACCCTAATGTCACCATCACTGATGGCCTGAATTTGGTGAGAAGGATTTTTAGATCTGAGAGAAAGAAATAATTCTTTTGAAATGTGGTCACCAATTTTAAGCCAATGCATGTGGGAAAGGATTTGAGCTCCCCGAGCACTATAATTGTCAACAATTTAGATTTTCTGGTGAAGTGTTGTAACGTGAAGTTGTAGAGTTTCTGAAAAATGGTTGCCCTGAAGTGCAACCACTACCTAGCTAAGAGTGGAGGTGTTGGCTGAGTATGAGCGACACCAAATTTTGGCCAGCTGTTTGCCATAGGTTATGAGGAATCTTGTAGTCTGAGTCATAGCCTCCCCCCACCATTAAAGCCAGTTGGCATGCATACATGGGTGAAAGCACTAGAAATGACTAGGCCAAGGGGACAAATTCCACACATGCTTGATATGATTGAGAGTGGGCCCATGATGTATCAAGGAAATGTTAAGAAATAATTGGCCTTTATGACAAAAAGTGCGCTTATCATGTCAGGTGATATGAAATCGAATAGGAGAGTGATCCAAAAGGACGAAGTCAAGCATGACCTCCACTGACATAAAATAAATGTTGTCAAAATCAAAAAATCCTGAGTGGAGAGCATGGCTCGATCGATCCGTTTAAGAACACAATTTGATCCTCCTCGGAGATCGGACCAAGTGAACCATTCTTCAAAAGTGGGAGTGCATAAAGCATTAGGGTCATAAAACCCAAACTTATTACGCATGAAAAACCATGCCTCCCTTTCGCCAATTATCCACCTCATCAACACATGGTTGTATTTGTCAGTGGGTGACTTAACCATATTAAAATCACCACTTATGACCCAATAGGCATTGGGAATGGAACATGTTATCCACCACCACATATTAGCACTTTTGGCCACATCATTAGAGGCATAAATATTAATGAGCCAAAAGGGTGGCCGTCAACATTAAAGAGGACCCATATGACATGATTGGTGGGGTCGATGCCATGGTCAATCAACAGGGGTCACCGTTTGGGAGAAAAAAGGGAAATTAAACCCCCACGCCTCGCTTCATGATTATTGCAAAAGGCCAAGCTGTCAGGCCAGATGGATTTACAAACCACCTATAACTGAAAACCTATAATTTTCACCTCCTACAAAAATAAAACATCTAAATTGGAAAATATTTGCCGAGCTTCGTGAAAAATATACTTGTGATAGGATTTTGTAAGACTCTGAACATCCCAAGATAGGAAATTCATGGATGACGTTGGTCAAGAGCCATGCCTTCAGCATCCAAGCCATCAAGGGTGTGAAACTAGTTTTGCAAGAATTGTGCAGTGTTATGCTATAAAAAATCCTACAGATCAATTTTTCTCTGCCCGACATATTCGATGTTGTTCTCCTCTTCTATTGATTCCACAGTGCACGTTAGGCTATGGTCCCGAGAGATGCGAGGAAGAATTCAGGGTCTTTTATATGGCCCCTATGAGCTTCTTGTTAACAACAACAACATTGGTTGTGGCATGGTGACATTAGAAACAAAATTGGTTTGGTCTATGAGAACCGAGGCTACCTTGGACGTACTAGAATACTTTGGCAACTAGAAAGATGAGGTGGCAACAACAGTTGGTTCCTTAACAACAAAATTTGGCTCTTTAGCTTGCGGGCTATGGGGTTCCTTAACAACCAGCTCACGCTGACCATTCGAACCAATGGCCTTGGATTGTTGATTTTTGCTCTTATTTTTCTAGCCCCTGCTCATTTTCCAACCTTCCTCTTGCGTGGGTTTTGCTGGTTAAGGGGTTGTTTTGGCAATTGGACGATTACACATGACATAAAGGGGCAACCCTTGATCTTATGATCTAAGGCATGATAATGGAATCAAGTGTTAGGAAAGTTGATATACAAAATATGTTAGGAGTACCATTTGTCTCCCGTCTAGATTTCCATAAATTCTTTCTGATTGCAAGAAAGATCAACCTCCATGTAAACATGCTTAAGTGAGCGGGCGTGATAAAACCACTTTGGTTCAAGGCATACCTCTCGGCTAATGGAGGAAGCAATCTGATGCATGAAATGGGTACAAGGTAAGGGTAGGCCATGAAATTATACCCATATGGGCACTTTGAGTGCAACATACTCTAAAACCACAAAGTCTTTGGTCCATGTAGACATGACCAGTAAAGAGTTGCAGACATACCAGGTGACTTGTCGGGCCAAAATGCTGGGGGCATTAACTGGGTCGGAAAAGTGGAAAAGGAAGAGTCCTTCGATCATATTTTGGACATTGTCAAGTCAGACCCCATGAGGATTCTAGACCGAATCAACCCAAGCATTAAGCATGATTTCAGAGGGGATTCGACCCACAAAATACCCAAAGAGACATAATTGTTCTAACCATTCACAAGTAACATTAAAATCAGGAACAAGTAAAACCACATCAGGAGGAGAAACATTACCTCATGGAAAACTTTTGGGACAAACTTCCAAGGACGTTTCACTGATGATGCCATTGCTCAAAGCTCCACTATCTCCAACCACAGTTGTAACAACTGGGCTTGAAGAGGGAGGTGTCATTATATAGGGGCACCCAATGGGAGGGAAACCCTAAAAAAATGATGGTATTAATATCCCACAGATCCCGAGAAGGTCGTGGAATGAAAAATGTTAAAGTAATAAATCCTAGCAAATTCAACTCCATAGCACTTTTCCAAATCTTTAGACCCTCCTTATGTCTTTGGGAGAAACTTCATCAGCACCTTGACATGAGAAATTGACTAACTGTTTGGAGAATGAGAGCAATTTTAATTTGTATGAGTTTCCTGACCCGCCCGAGACCCCGGTTAGCTAACCAAAGTTAGAAAATTTTGCACAAGAGGGGTGAGGTCACAATTTTGTGTCCCCTTTATCCCCTTGGGGATAGTTGGGATAGCAAGAGGCAAAAATTGTGACTCGAGAGTGTGAGGGGGCTAGAAATGAGGTTTTAGGGGCCAAACTGGGTCACATGGGGCAGAAAAAGGCTAATGAAGTGACTAGAGGCCAAATGGGAAGAGATGGGTCACAATTTTGTGTTCCCTCTACCCCTTTAATCCTATTAGGGACAATTTGGACAACAAGAGGCAAAATTTTCAACCTGAAGGTGAGGAAACATGAAGGGGGGCAAGCGATGAAGTGGAAACATGCAACAAAGGGGTGAGAGTTGTAAGTATTAAGTGACGAAAAGTTTTCTTTACAAGGGGGTCACACTTTTGTGTCTCCCCTATCCCCTAGGGGATATTTGAGATAGTAGAGGTGAAAACTTGTGACTTTCCACTTATGTAAAGTTGTTTTTAACTCACTGTGTCCAAATTGGGATACCGAGAGTGAGAATTCTTCCTCGAGAGCATAGGAAAGTGTTTTGGGGTTAACCCTTATGTGATATTGACTCCAAAACACTTTATGAGATCAATGGAACTATTATTAAGACTCGATTCTTCTTGAAACTCAAATTTTAGGGCCTATTTCATCTTTGACCAAAAGGGTAGTTGTAGAGTTTTGAACCATCTCAGGAAAGTTTTGAGATTTGGAGAAAATTTTATGTTTCCTCCTTAAAGAGGATTCCAAGATATTTCTAACACCTATTTTTTTTCCTTATTAATCCTTCTGGGACTCTCAAAATCATGTAGACAACTCAAATTTCATCGGTAGGACATTCATTCACTTTTGTAGTCACAAAATCAACACTTGCCATTACATTTATACCACCAAATATGTTATTTTATATATAGATCTCGCATAAGAAACATATTCACTAATGGCTCATCCCCTAGTCCCATCGTCAGTTAGTTGGTCATCAACATCATTTTTCTTACACAGTCGTCAGTTATTTGCACTGTTCATTTCTCAAGGAGCCTCAACTGTCGTTGTTTGGTCATTTGTTGTCTCTAGTCTCTACTAGGGTACCTACAAAGGTACTGGGGTGCTCGTCGGCACCTCGATCCTCTTTTTAGGCACCCTAGTCCCAATTGTAATTTATTATCATTTAGAGTTTCGAGGTCAATCTTTATGGTTTGTTGTCTCATTCCCCTAGGAACTAGTCGACATGTTAGGTCATTAGTGTCGAAATTTGAGCAAGAGATCCCTATATAAACATAACATATTCACTATTATATGGGTAAACTATCTACTAAGGAAAAGGACTACATTTTGGTATCATTTACATCTGCATCACACAGGCATAGAGGGAAAGGGTTTTATTTATTCTATTCCATCCACCATCTGCATCTTACATCTAGTTATTGCCCCCTACTTCTGCATCATTAACATTAGGGCACCCTAGGCACACAATTACACACACAAGCACACATAACTACATTGGGTCTGGAATGTAGTGCAATGTTTAGTTGTAAGTCCACCATTATGGCAGCTAAGGTCAGTCCAACCCCTTCATATGCATCTTTGTTTTTTAGGGATTTGATTATTTGTATGAGATTTTATAAGTAGATCTTCATCACATATTCAGATAGAAAAAAGGGAAGGTATTTCAACAAATAAGTGACAACGACTAAGATATTGCAAATATCTAGTAATACTGTTAGATTCATATCTTGAGTTTTTCTGTAGACCAGAGTTCTCAAACTGTAGACAAGGGCACCCACAGGTGCCCCAGTCTAATCAGATCTCCACCTGCTGTAATTTCCTAGGTCGTGTCATCACACTCTGCTTTGTTCGCACATCATCCTATTTAGTCTAGCATCACAGTGAGGTAATTCATTTTCAGGTTAGTATCTTATCCTTACTATTTAAATTATTTCATTTCATTTAAATATCAAATAGAATTATTCACCATTTACCTTACACTTCATATCAATTATTTCATTATTGTGACTATTTTAGATTAACTTAAAATAATAGTACAAATTCTTTATTTTAGTTAATCATTTTGGTGAACCCATACTTTTGAATATCTTTCCCTAAGATCCAATCAAACCCTAATGGTTGAGGATAGTTCATCTTCTTCACCCATCATGTCTCGTTTTAGCGTTAACCCTATCTATGATGAGGCTACCATCGTTGAGATGAAGGCTCTATATAGTACTCATGTTACTACACCCGATCACATCCAACGCTTCTAGATGGCCAACAATATGTGCCTACTCATTTTGAAGATTATCTTATAGGCATTAGTATTGTTGAGGATCCAATAGCATTTACTTGTTGCACACCATGTTATACGACTACTTGTGATCCTCCTAATATTTTAAAGGAAACTTTAGATGGTTCCCATGTTGATTACTTGCTTGGTATTGTAAATCGTTCATCGGTGAATATTGATTCTTCCTCTATTCTAACCACTAATATAATATCTCCACATGATTCTACTAGCTTTGATATTGCTTCCAATGATACCTCTCATACTAGTTTGCATACACCTTCGCATTATGTTGATGATCCTATTGATAGCGTCCTTAGTGATATTCTTATTTTTGAGTCTCTCTTGGATACTGATGAGGGAGTTCATAGTCATGGTTCTCCTTCTCTTTATACTACCAAGTGTGACTCGCCTACCCCATTACTTCCTTCTCCTGAGATCGCATCTACCATCTATTGCTTCTTCTTCTCTGGTGTACCCAGATTTCATCTTGAAATCTATGACTACCCTATTAAAAAAAAATCATACTTTTAAAATAATGAGTCATTTTGTGTTTTTATTGCCTGAAAGTTCTTGTATTGCGTCAAGATATTCCCAAAGAGCCATATTAGCATTTTTCGCCAAATACCCAGATGTCCAAAATTGTTATATTCTGTCTTCGGGATTTGTCTGCGGGAAATTTGT
Source organism: Taxus chinensis (assembly GCA_019776745.2). Lineage (NCBI taxonomy): Eukaryota > Viridiplantae > Streptophyta > Pinopsida > Cupressales > Taxaceae > Taxus > Taxus chinensis. The sequence continues at coordinate 63,543,810 of CM034151.1, forward strand.
ATTTAATTATTTTCAGCCCCGTATGAGGCTATTTGCGCTCTGTTATGATCGAACATATCATTATTCCCTTGTACCAGAAGGATTTTAACTTGGAATAAGTTTTGGGCTTTATTTGTGACTTTTGGCAATTTTTCGTGTTTTTGTGTTGTCCCGTTTCGTTTTCTGTGAAATTTCTCTAGAACAATTCCTTTGTCGGGTAAGCTCGATTTTTGGCCTGGAACAGCTGGAAAACATATACGCACGTTATGCCCAGAGGAAGTCACCATCGGAGGTCTGGATCACTGGGAAAAAGTGACGTCGTGCACAGAAAAGCCCTTGCGGGGATGGACACATTTTTGAAAAACAAAGGATTTAAGTTGCAATGGAAAAAATAGAAGCAGCAGGCAAGTGGGATTTTATTGTCTGCCTTACAGGGTACTTTTTCCCGTGATATAAAATTCACTTAAGCTGCAGTGGAAAAATTAGAAGCAGCAAGTAGGTGGGATTTTATTGCCTGCTTTACAGGGTACTTTTTCCCGTGATAGAAAATTCACTTAAGCTACAGTGGGAAAGTTAGAGGCTGCAGGCAGGCGGGAATTTATTGCCTGTCTTACAGGGTAAAAATTCCCATGGTGAAATAAAAGAAAAGTGACTTAAGTGAAATCACGGGATTTTATTGCCTGCCTTGCAGGGTAAATAATCCCATTGTCAAAGTCAAATCACTTAAGTGGATCATGGGATTTCGGGGGCTGCCTTGCAGGGTAAAAAATCTCATTGTCAGAAATTCTTAAAAATAGATTTCTATTATGCAAAAAAGTGCGACCCACCTTGGGTGAATAATAATGCATTAAATAAATATTTGTTAATATTTATTCACCCAATTTTGGCACCCAGGCTTGTGGAAAAATCAACAAAAGCAAAGGGGAATAAATCAATTGGAAATAGAATTCCAAAATTAAATAAATTTAATTTATTTAATACAACGCCTTTTGAGAAGGAATTAATACTTTTTAAAGTATTAAATGATTATATTAATTCCTATTTTCAATGGCTATGGTCAAAGCACACTGTGAAGCTTAAGTGAAGTGAAGTGTGGATGATTAGATTGAATTAATTTAATTGATTGGATGACTGTCCTTAAACATGCTATATTTAAAAGAGAAGAGCTTGATTTTTAATTAATTAATTGCGTTTAATTGTTAGGGCAATTATTAATTATAGAATTGTGAGGGTTATATAAGCATGGGCAGCCATATAGGTGAATTATTTAATTCATAGGTAAAGAATTGCAGCTTAGAGGAAAAGTGTGCCCCCATTTGAAGAAGAATTTTGCTCAGGCAAGGTGGAAACAAGGCATTTGAAGAAGGATTTTGCTCAGTCAAGGTGGAAACAAGGGTAAAAGCTTCCAAATTTGGCACATGCTTTGAAGGAGGTTGATCTTTGTCTGCATAATTGTTTGCACAGGTGTTACAGGAGCTCAGGTGTTGTTGAAAGAATTCATGCTCTCTTTATGTGCAAATTAAACACCATTTTTTGGGGCAGTAGGCTTGAAAAGTGTAGATTTTTACAATTAAAATTCACTATTCATGCTCTGGTGGCCATTTTTGTCTGAATAAATTGCAAGAATTCATTACAGGTACTTTACAAAGGAAAATGAGCTTTTATCAATGTCCAATACATTGCATATATCCTCCGAATATGAAGAATTGTCCAGATCTGCACCAGTATTGAAGAAATCCGGCCAAGTAAGAAGAAAAATAATTATTCAAACGAAGATAGACAAAGCTATGGCGAAGAAAGATGAAAAAGAAAGCACAACGGAGTCATGCATCACTTCTAAATTTACAGCTACTGGAGACATAGATCTAGGCTTGAAACCTCTTGCTGAATTGATAGACAAATCCAAAGCAGGAAAGACTTCACTCATGCGTGCAGATTAAAAGCAGTGGAATTATTCGAGTTGCAGCTTTTCCATCCATAGCCCAGTTGCCAAAGTTTGTTATGCAGGTGCAGATCCATATCTAAATGCAGATGTAGATGCAGATGCAAATCCATATGCAGATCTAGATCTAGATCTCATAGTTGCAAAAGCTTTTGGCACAAAGGCTTCATCCTCTTGTTTTGAATGCATCCCGTGAAGAAGACAGTGCGTGGAAAATTCCTTCCAAGATCTTGTGCATGTGCTCTCATCTTCTAGTTGAAGCTTTCATTGAATTTTCATTCACCCTGAGTGCTTTCCAAAATTTTTAATTGCTCATATGCAATTAAAAATAAGGATGATGAGTTATCTATGGCCAACCTTGCATTGATGCATGTACAAAAGAAGAATTGCAAAACCTTCAAGGATAAAAGAGAAGACAATGCGAAGGCAAAATTCCAGCTTTCTTCCAATTCCAACTGCTTGCAATTCCAGCTTGTTTCCAGATCCAGTTTGAATCAGCTGCATGTAGACATGAAAAAGGACAAAGTCAACTTTCCTCTTCCTTCTTCTTTCCTCCGACAAAGTCAGCTTTCCTCTTCCTTCTCCTTTCCTTCAACAAAGTAATTGAGTGATCAATTAAATTATACAACTTAAGTGATTGGTTTAAAAGCCATTACTTGAAGAAGTCAACTACTTGGAGATAGGTGGCACGTGCAAAGTAGAAGGTTCTATTTTCAGTTGCAAATCATACATGTCACGCAAAGAGGAATTCCAGGAGGAAGATTGCCAGTTGTTTCTTTCTGACTTCCACATGTGCCAGTTTAACTAAAACCTTCCAACTTGTAATTGCACCTCTACATTCTATAAGTAGAGGAAGAACCTTCAGGTTAAGGAGGAGAATTTGTGAGAAGCAATCTTGTGTTCTAGACTTTGTGCTGAACCCCTGAGAGCAACTTGGAGCAAAGGAATACAAAGGAACAGGTTTCGGGATAACTTTGTGTCACGGTGTACTGTGTTTCTTGCTTTTAATCTTAGATCTCTTAATAGACTTTGTGTTATTTTAGATCTGGATCTAGAGCTGCCTTTGTTTTATAATTCTCTGTGTTTATATCTATTAAGTTTCTTCTATGTGCATGCAATTAGCTCTACTATCTACTGATTGAGATGCACATCTTCCCCATTTCTTCTTTTTATTTTCTTTACTTCCTTCTTCTATAAAATACTTCCTTTCTTGAACAACTGCTTACTTGCTGCAAAACTTCTTAGTTATGGTTCATGAACTAAGTGGTTAAAGTAAAAACCCCTGATAGATAATAACACATTTTTATTGACAAATCTGACATGGGAGCCTCACCGGTTAAATGAGGGAGATTTATCTCATGACTGCCTAGGTTTTGTGCTATGTAGAAAATCTAGCCAACATTCTCCTACCATTTCATCTCCTCTTATCACATCATCTGCATCTCCTAGTCCATCTTCTCCTATAGATATGTCTCCATCGGCCACCTCATCTATTATGGATGTTTCTAATGTTAGTCCTACCATTGTTGTGGATATACCATCTATATCTCCTACTACAACTTCATCGGCACCATCTCCTAGTGTTCCTTTAACATCAGAATCTCCCACATCGCCTTTTGATATTCCTATGATCACTCACAATGAAAAATTACAACCGCTTAATACATCATTTCCATCTTCCACCATTTCTTCATAGGATATCATCTCTCTCATGCATGCTGTAGGAAAATTGCAATATCAAGGTCAATCCCTAACTTTAGAAATTAGGGATTATTATGCTACCATTATACAATAACTCAATACATGGAAATCCGGGTCCCTAAGAAATATCCATAATTCATTTATTTCCTTAGGGTTTCATTATACCTACTTTCACATGTTTTGATGGTACTGGGTGATCCTCATGCTCATCATATACATTTTACCATAGTGGCTATGGCCTCTTACTCTAATGATCGCCTATTACTTAAGGCATTTTGCTACGGTCCTACCGATGAGGCGTTACAATGGTACACTCATATCCTCTTTAGATCCATCAGCACATTCTATAATATGGAAGATGATTTCCTCCATATAGATTCATAATAAAATAACGGCCCTAAAGTTCACTTATTACCACTTACCTACCCTACATCAAGGATCCTTTGCACATGTAAAGGATTATATTTTTCTCTTCAATGCTTATATACACCAGCTAACAGTCCAGCCTATAGACCTTGATAGAATTAATTTATCTTCTTGTCGTGGTCTTATATTCCTCCACTCAAGACAATGTTTATAGTATGATACATATGACTCATTTATTCTTACTATGCTATAAGGTTATCAACTTAGAGAAAGATCTTCTCTCTAAACACATTGTAGATATTCCACACATCTGCTATGGCTATTACCTCCTCTAGTTCTCTGTCATTTCCTTCTGGTTGAGAATCCTACACAATACTCCACACTTTTCCTCATAAGAAAAGCCAAAACAAGCTCAACCTACCTTCACCACAAAAAGCATACTCTTTCTCCGGCATCCACGACAAGAGTACTTCAAACTACTATTCCACCTAGATTACAAGAGCCTTTGCACTTTCTCTCATCACACTCGACCACATGATGTGTTACATGTTTTACTTACTGAGTGATTAATTCACTTACCTTCCAACCAGCATCATCTGCAACACCGATTATAGCGTCAATGTGACCAATCTTATTGTAATTATCACCGTATAAATGTCCATATGGACAATGATTGTCTTTCCCTTTATGATAGATTATAACAACTAGAGGATAAGGGCATCATTTATCCTTTGGATCTCTCTTACATGAGTGATCCATTTCTCCTCTACCTCACAGATAGGATTTCTGCTATAGTTGAGTCATCTCCTACATCTGGTGCTCTGGGCCATGATTCATGTTCACCACCGCAGTTTGTTACTCACGCACACTCTCCACCACATCCATATACCGCTGCATCATCACATCCATTACATCCACTTCATCCATCACATTCATCACATTCATGCCATCCACTGCATCACACTACTCCTTTGCATTGGTTTCCACAACACTCCACTCTTGTGCATCCCACCACAGCTCCATATGACATTAATTTTGGTTCATACACTCATGACTGCTTCCATTCCACATGCTTCCACCATCTTCACACTACCTTGGTCTTTGGTAGGTGATTTTTATCACCTCACCTCTTGATGACTCACTTGTGTTCTTATGGTTCTTGCACGATTGTTGAGGGATTACTCTAAGAACCTTTCATCATGCACTCCATTGTTCATCTAGCACACCCAATCATTTCCCGATGACACACTCTTAGTTTTCATGGTTCATTCTTGATTGTTGAGGGATCTTAACTAAATGAGCCTAATCATCCATACACTGGGGGCATCACTAGTTCCCCCCATTTATCACACATATTACGATTACATTACATTATCGTGACACACATTCATCACAACATTTTAGTTTGATAATCACATACATCACATATTTTTTACATATCATCATCATGTTAATTACCCGTTAATGAATTCCATTTAATAAACACTTCACCTAGATCATTATTTACATTCGTTATCTATTACACATAATATTTCCTATTTTGCAAATATTACATCAATCAACATTAATAACACTAACCAAAAACATCACATACATTCCAACAATAATCACAAAATCATACAACACCAATACAACATGAAAAAGCTCATTATATATCAATCACATGTGTCCATACATAGTGAGTACAATCGTCACTAGGGGGAAAGTCCCCTACATCATATACAATAATACCCATCACACCTCATCATCGCTATCACTCTCAGGTACTGCGAGAGCCCTAGAACTAGATGCATCGCCACTAACTTGGAGCTGTCGTTGTTCATGGCCTCGATACCTCTCCACCTTCCTACGTAATAAGGTGTTCTATTTAGAATACTCTGAGAATTGGCAACTGTAAATCCACGTATTGAAGCAAATACATCTTGTGCTAGGGGACCACCACCCAACGCCTCTTTGTCCCATCAAGTCTCCTCACGTTCCTAGTTTCCCTCGGATAACAATACAATACATGTGGCTTCTGTTATGACCACTAGCTCAAATAAATGGGCATGATCACCTACAATTTCATCCACTCGCTTAAGTATACCTCCACCAAGTACATCGGTTGGCACATTCTACGTCAATGTGTGGATGGATGTGTTGACTATCAGGGACCAATATGCATCACCTACAAAATAAACAACACAACACATTAGATAACCATTACTAAATCATCAACCATTAACAAACCACACAAAACAGACATATGTAGATACTTACGCTTCTACTATAACTACTGCCACGGGGTCATTGGGGCATGTGCTTTCCCCCTCTCCCTCCTCCTCCTACGTATGGTAACCCCGCTAGACCTACAAATAGATAAGAATACAATACCCATTGATGTATCACCCACCATGCGTGGTACTCCTTGGTATGCAACCTGCATTGTCTACATCTATCACCTCTATCATGCCGCATCTACCTCATCTAGACTATGAGGAGCTAGCTAATCTCAGCTGTGGGCCCCGGTCTAGCCCCAGCCCTCCTTGGTGCCTTAATAGGCCTCAACCATATATATGGCTATGGGGGCACATCCTGAGCCATACCAAACTGACACGATACCCTCTCCACCTAGAAGAGCTCCACCACACCTGGAAATATATCCTCTAACCACATAGTCCTCTGAATACACTGCAACTCTATAACATCCTCGGGCCATCCTCCATAGTCGTGGTATAACATCCATATAACTGACTCGAGACCCATCCTATCTATCATTCCTCTGTAGGTATCTATGCCCATCATGTGCCCATGAATATTAATCCACCTCCTTACATATATCTCTGGCCTATCCCACTCTCCTCGTGGAAATCCAACTGGCCTCAACATGGTTATGTGCTCATATGCCCATACGTGTAATAGTGTAGTAGCTCCTATCCCCCCTCCATGCTCATCATGAGTAAATTGATACAGATCTTTGTATAGGTAGGCCAACACACATCGAGCCCATGCATATCTAGTACTCTCCTCCTCTATACGCCAGCATATATCATGCATCTTATACAAGATTACTATACCACCTTCCTCCACCACTATAGATGAAGTAATAACAACTACTATGAAATTCCGCAAGTGCGAAACACCAAACCTCAGAATAACATCTAGAACTGATATGGGCCTCGATAGGTACTCAAGTCCCCACAAAATACCATCTCGCAACGTGCATCTGTCTATCCATATCCTCTAATGACATCACCTGTAATATCTCTCCAACAACTGGCAACCACAATATATGAAAGACATCCTCTAAAGTAACATTCATCTCCCTCGTAGGCATTCAAAATGTACACCTGTCTGCATACCACCTCTCGCATAATGCAGTCAACATGGGCATATTATGGGGCACATCCCCCATTCGTGTTATGTTTCGTAGGCCGACATGGTCCATCACATCCCACTCATCATCTGATAGGCCCAATCCAAATAATGTTCTCAAATGACGCCCTCCACAGAACTCCCTCGAGTGAATATCCCTCTACACAACATAAAATGACAACCAAACACAACATTAGAACACTACACAAATCCAAACACACTCATTTATCACATTACTATACATTACACACCTAATTTTCAACATTCTAGGCCACATACACACTTTCTAGACCAGGGTGCCCAGATGCAGGACTGGGGCACCCAGGAGAAGGACACTAGCACCTAGATCTGGGCGCTCGTGTCCCAAGGGTCACTAACGCCCTCATTTCTATTATCCACGTCTAAAATGCCGAGAAAATTAAAATTCTCAAATTTGTAAAAATTCACTAAAAACGATTACTATACCATACATTTTTCGAAAAACAATACACTTAACAATTCCACGGTCATACGTGACGCTACAATGGTTGCCACCATCTTAAACTGACTAGGATGTGCTGCTCTCACTTGCAGAATTTTCACTCACTTTGTGTTTAATCTCAAAATCATGTAAACAATAAATGAAGTAAATAAACACTCATTCACTTCACTATTTATAGTTATTTTTTCATCACCTACTTTACTATAGTCATTATTTCGTACTTATTCACACAACCAATACACACCACACCGTTTTTGTCATATCTTGAGTGTTTCTACTGTGATTTACACCCCATTTGCCACATTCTTTTTACAATTCTTCCTACCACCGTAAAATACAAATTACACGCACATTATCTCTCCTTGACGTTTTATTCCATCCAACTCACACACATTTTTGGTGATTTCTATCACTTTCTATCTATTCCGTGCTTACTTTTGGCTTAGCGTTCGTTCTTATCATCACTTCCCCTTTCGTCGAAAGGGGGGCATATAATTGGGGTCATCTTATAATTCCCCCTATATCACCACGCGTTTAAAAAAACACTAACGATTTGAAAATTCCAAATATTTACTGACATATTATGTGACATTTCACCATTGATTCCCCCTAATGACCTAACTTGGGGGCAACAAATGAACAATTTTTCTATACAAAATGTAGACACCCATAATTACGCCTGAGCAATTTAAATACTTAAATTGCGCTAATTATCTCCCTTCTTGTAAATTGGCGACATATTGTCAAAAAACGCTCATATTCTCTCTTATCAGGCGATTAGATTAATTACAATGATGCTAATTAGTTAAGTCGCCTATGGCAACAATAGACAACCTAGAGGAATGACTTTCCGTTAATTAATCACCCCTTCTATCTAGACTAATTAATTATTATTAATTAATTAGCTTTCCCCTTCATTTAACCAATAAATCAATATTTAATTGATTTAATCCCCTTCTATAGCCTAAATCGTACAGATATTCCTCTAATTAGGCTTTTATAAGCTTACATCTACCTATTAATTAATCACATTTGATTAATTAAAACACCCCCCCCAACTCCCATGACTTGCTAAGTATAAATTAAACCCTTCTAAAGTAAGGTTACCTTTTATAAAGCAACCTTATCCAATCCTAATCTTGTTTCACCTTTAATCCCACATGCAAAGGGATGAAGTGTTTCCTTTATCCTTTGGGCTATATAAGGAGCCCTCCTTCTAATTTTATAAACCAACACCTAAACTTCTTGAGAAGACAAAAGCAAAGCATATAGCAAAATAGACTAAAAGCTTTCGTTTGTTTTCTTCAGAGTTCACCACTTGGAGAGTTAAAGGTCTTTTCTAGCCAAAAGTGCTTAGGTCATATGGGAGGTGTCAAAAGGGTCTTGTAGCCCAATTTTGATAAGCCCCCATTCCTAGGTTCTTGGAATATCATAGAGCAACCTATTTGATTATCATGGAGCTTACATAGGTTTCATTCATTATATTTGTTGTTAATCAAAGGGGGGGCCATAGAGGATTTAGATAATTAGTATATTAAGTTTCAAGTTTTAAAATGACTAAATGCCAGTGTCTAACCTTGCTTGATTCTTATCTTGATGGTGCTTTGTACTATTGTTTCCCCCTAATGACCTAATTAGGGCTACTAGGTGTTAGTCTCTATTTTTCATTAACTTAGCTTAAAGCACAAAAAAATATGCACACATAAAATTTCATTACTCCCCCTAATGACCTAACTCGGGGGAAACAAGTGATTAAGTATTTCCACGAGATCATTCACCAATATCCATTGATTCCCCCTAATGACCTAATATGGGGGAAAATAGTGTAAAAAATATCTATGAGTAAGAATTTAAATAAATCAATCAATCAATGCATTCACACCTCTAGCAATCAAAATCATATCAATCACTACAAATTTAACACAATTGGCCTCCCAGATGACCTAACTTGGGAGTTACGTGCAGCCTCCTAGATGACCTAACTTAGGAGATTACATAAGTTTCTTTCTTAGATGACCTAACTTGGGAAGCTTTTCATGCATTTTCGTTTACTAGATGACCTAACTTGGAAGCCATCATTTCACGCTTACTTCTAGATGAACTAACTTGGAAGCCATCACATTATAGTGACATCCGTGGAGTGGGGGCAAGAGTGCTTTTCCTATACCAATCCTATATGGGTCAATTGTTTATCAAAATTATCTGGATCTAGAAACCACAAATCTTTGATCTGAGTATGTCTGCAGCGGCTAGATCTTGAGGATGTAGTTAGATATTAGAGAATAACACATTTTTCTCCCCACATTCTTCCTTTGCTAGTAGGTTGCCCAAATCCTCTGGTCGTTTATTCATATACATGCGTTCATGTCAGGAACTAATTGCTCCCCTCCCCATTTTATTGTCATCATACACATTCAAAAATCATCATACATTACAATCACCACTCTCATTCAGTGCACTTCATCATACTAGTATGATTTTCGTTACGTTGCATTCCTGCTAATCCATGGTTTGACACGCTTTATAGTTCTTTTGGAATGCTTTTACTACCACATCTGCGTGGTCTACTACAAGATGGGCTTATCTTGCTTTCTCTCAGGTACACATCTTTATCTACTTTATGTTACCGAGCTTGACGCTCACCAATATAAAGTGGGGGAAAATGTAGTTAGAAAATCACACACTTGCTATTACATTTATACTACTAAATATGTTATTTTATATACGGATCTTGGGTAAGAAAAATTATCACGAATGGCTCATCCTCTAGTCCCATCATCAGTTAGTTGGTCACCATCGTCATTTGTCTTACACAATCGTTAGTTATTTTCATAGTTTCAGTCATCTCTCAGGGAGCCTCACCTATTGTTATTTGGTCATTTGTCATCTCTAGTCTTTGACTAAGGTGCCTAGAAAGGTATTGGGGCACCCGTCGGTGCCCCAGTCCTCTGTTTAGGCACCCTGATCCTGGTTGCACTTTATTCTTATTTAGAGTTTCGAGATTGGTCTTTATGGTTTGTTTTCTTATTCTCATAGGTACTAGTTGGCATGTCGGATCATTAGTGTCGAAATTTTAGCAAGAGATCCCTATATAAACATAACATACTCACTATTCTATGGGCAGACTATCTACTATCAAGAGCTAGCTATCTACTAAGGAAAATGACTACATTTGGGCATCATTTACATCAACATCAGACAAGCATAGGGGGAAAGGGTTGTAGTCATTGTATTTCATCCACCATTTGCATCTTAAATCTAGTTATTATCCCCTACTTCTACGTCATTGACACTAGGGCACCCTAAACACACAATTACACACACAAGCACAAAAAATTACATTAGGTCTGGAATGTAGTGCAACGGTTAGTTGTAAGTCCACCATTGTGGCAGTTAAGGTCAATCTAACCCTTTTATATGCATCTTTCTTTTTTTAGGGATTTGATGCTTTGTATGGGGTTTTGCAAGTAGATATTCATCACAGATTTAGAATGACATAAATGAAGGTATTGCGACAACTACACAAAAAATACTAAGATATTGTGAAGATATAGCTACATTGTCAGATTCATACCCTGAGCTTTTCTATAGACCAGAGCACAAAGATTGCAGACCAGGGTGCCCACAGGTACCCCAATCCTCTTCTAGAAGCCCTAGTCCAATCGTATCTTCACCTACTGTAATTTCTTGGGTTGTGACATCACACTTTGCTTCATACACACATCATCCTATTCAATCCAACATCATAACGAGGTAAGTCCTTTTCAGGTTAGTATTTTATCCTTATTATTTCAATTTTTTAATTTCATTTAAATATCAAATAGAATTATTCAACATTTACATTACACTTCATATTGGTTATTTCATTATTGTTACTAGTTTAGATTAAATTAAAATAATAGTAGAGATTCTTTATTTTAGTTAATCACCTGCACCTAGAAGGCTCGATCTTACACAAGTTGTTCCTAAATCAGATTTCATTCCCAAAAATTTCCTAAGTTATTTTGAACATCTTCAATACTCTCTGGCATCACCATTAGATGCTTTATATTTTCCCTAAGTGTTCCTGGAGGGTGTTTATTGGCTTCAAAATTACTAAAAATGGTAGTTTTAGGCCTCTAGAGAAATTTGTCTTTCATCAAACTTCAACGAGGCCATCAATCAAATTAGGAACTCTTCCCTACACACTGAAGCAAACTAAATAATCATGTTATTAATTTACTTTGAGCCTGGGTGAGGATAGAACTGAGATTTAAATGGCTAGAGGAAGGATTCACAATGACAGGGAAACATAATTTTCAATTATGGGCTTAGTTGTCACGTTTAAAGTTTGAATTTTTTATGCCAGCCATTTTGCATGACAACAGATGGCTTTATCTTAGGGACCTTAGACTGTAAGGGGCAAAAGATAACCTCATGTATCTCATGGTAAGTAGAAGTGCCTTGTTATATGAGAAATAGAGTAATTTCTTCTCTACTAATATAAGCAACGAACACACACGAGGGAAAACCAAACAAACACACCAAGAAAAAAGGGAAACACACCAAAAATGTAAAGCAATCACACCATGAAAAGGGAAACTATGCTACATGGGAGGGAAATTTACAGATATGGGGGATTAATATACACATACTTGCAAACGGGTTGAGAAATGTAGGTACTATTAATGAACAATGGGTTTAATTCATACCACTTCCGGAGATCTAAGATAATCAGATGGTCATTTCATTCTCTCGAGATGGCTTTGCATGATTTGAGAAGAAGGATATAGACCAAGTTTCCATCCTCATGCTGGTATTGGATAGAAAATATATTTACGTCCAGTGACCATTTTATTATTTGTTTGAAATTTTTGCTTTCTGTAGTCTCTGCCTGATGCTTTGTGACTATGAGAATCCATTCCTTCATGTTTTCAAAAATGGAATCTATGATTTTGTCATGAAATAATTCATCATCATTAGGTGATAGATGTAGCATGGATTCATGTATTAAATTATAAGGAACTTTGGAAGTGGTGAGAGCAAGATGATTCTGACCCCATTCGCAAGATTCATGTATATTCTCATCCATTTGTTCAAAATGATTTCTTTCTATGCCCACTAACTCATTATTGACCTCAATATCACTTTTTGTGATAGAGGTACTATCCTCATAAATGAAGACATCCACGGGAGATTGAAGTATTTGTTTTCCCTTACATTCATTCTGAATATAATCTTCTTCACAAAACGGGAAAGGGAAGGACTCATCTTCATACTCATACTCGTCCATCGATGTTTTAAGGGGAATATTGAGCTCTTTTGTTTGTTGTACAATTATTGAATATTTTTGCATCATAAGAAGAATCGAAACTAGACTCGTACTTATCTTGCATAGTCATAGCATAGGTCAGGATCTCAAGACTAAGTTAAGGGTATTTATTTCCTTTTGTACTCTTCAAAATATTTTGCACAAATTCCTTCTTTAAAGCTACCACATACTCACTTTGACATTCATTTAAAGGATCTTCACATTTGGTCTCAAGGAGATGATTTGAAACCTGAGAATCATATGGCCAAAGCTCATTTGAAAAATATTCTTTATCCTGATCCACATTTATTATCATTTAGGTGTTGCCTTCTTGTAAGTTAAGACATACCTAATCTTCATCTATTTAAAACAGAGAGGAAACATCCATGCTAAATGGGAAGGCTATACCTTTCAATTCAATATTCATCAAATCATCCTCATGAAAGGAGGAAGAATAAAATGTTGGGGCTAAAACATAAGAATAATCATTTACTCCATCTTGAACATCTCCTAGAGAGTCATCTTCTTTGCAGGGAAAAGAGGAAATTCCATATTCAAAATTATGACCACTATCACACTCCTTTGGTGATGACAGGGAAACCAAATCATTAGAGAGATCATGTGTTTCCCATTCATCCACAATTGTTTTAATAAGGAATTTTTTTCTCTGTATTTAATAATTGGGCATTTGTGTATCAAATGAACAACTAAAATGAGAAAGAAATCCATTAATAATTGCCTTAAAGTCATCCTCTTGAAGAACTTGTGACGGGGAAGGAGGATTTGTTTTTTGAACATCTTTGTGGTTGGTGGAATTCTCAGCAAGCATTGTATCATCTATTAAGAGAAAATAATTCTTATCTCTCATGCACATTAATCCTCCCAAGGATTGTGCTTCAAGCTAAAGTGTAGTTACAGATAGATACTCAACTTCTATGCTTCCTACATTGTCTACCGAGTTTTTAAGTTGAAGCTCATTTGAGTGCTCAAGAAGAGGATAGTCGTGATGAGTACATAAGAGTCTTCCTAAAATAAATACTTCATAATATAGAGAATTAACAGGATTTTCTTCCAAAAGATGGATCTCTTCTTCCTCAAAATGGAGTGCTTCATATTTCTCATACTTTTCTTGCATATCCATAGCATAATTTAGAATTTTAATATTTATTTGAGGATAAGAATTTCCTAATATAACTCTCAAAATTATTTGCATGTATTATTTTTCAAGACTGTCATTTCTTCATTTCCACAAGCAAAAAAATCATCCAAAGGAAAATAGATAAAGGACAATTCTTTGAGTTTCTCAATCAATTGTGTGTAATTCAAGACATTACCTTCAAGAGATTTTTCTTTTTTTATTCGGTTTAGAGATTAATATTCATCATGTTCATACAACATTTCATAACTTTTCTATATTCTTCTCATTAGGCTCTTATATTCTCTACTAGTAGCCGGTGTAATTCCCATTTTCTTTCATGTAGCAGCAGTTTGTTTGAATTGAAGCCATAAAGATTTGATAGTAGGATCTTCATATGAAATAATTTTATCTATTCTAGATAGCCTTTTCATAAATTTTGTTGGAATGTCAGTAACCTTATTTCCTTTTGTTGATTTTAGAATTTTGGTTGAAGTAAGATACATCTTCGTCATGCTAAAATCCATACTTTTACAAGAGTTAGTCCAGAATGATGGCTAATCAGAAATCTAGATATCTTGGTGGTCATCTTCTTTTTCATTGTTGTTATCACTTACTGGTTTTGAACACCAATCTTGAAACTTCATCATTGTGATGCAAGAAATGGATGTGACATGGTTTCTTACCTCGATATAGTCGTCTTTAAAATCTGATTTTCATTTGGATATACATTTTTTTTTTGTTTTTTGGAATATGTATTAATTTTCCAGATATCTTTAAGTGTGCACAAAGGCATATCTCTCCCTAGCAGATTTGTAAAAAATTGTTGGTAAAATAATTTTTTACAGTGTAAATTATTGGTTTTCATCAACGGTCATGGGGCTAAGCCCCTCCTTCTTGGGTATGGGGAGGATCCCATTATTGAATGTAAACTACCTAAAACTGTGGGTGACCGTTAAGTTGGGGATGACACATGAATACTTCACTAAACCTGTGGAAATGTGCTTATACAGTGTACAATGGAGGAATTTACATGTGAAGGGAGGTAAATAGGAGTTGGATAAATAAGGAGAAGAGGGTTAATGTTGTGAGTAGGCTTACAAAATTCACATACATCAACCATAGTAGGTCCACATTCAATTAGAAGAATGCAACAATGTAAACAATTAACAAGACTAACAGACTAATGATACACAATTCTAAATATTCATTAATCAAGGACACAAAGTTCCTTCTTAGTTATACAAGATCACCATGCCTACAAAGTTGGAAAATAGAGAGAGGGTAAAGGAGAATATAAACATAGAAATAGAAGAAGTGTAGCTTTTCTTGCTTGATGTAGTAGTGGTAAATCTAAACAACATACAACGATCAATAATTTACAACCCTTTGGAATGGGTAAGATATTCCAATGTATAACATTACAACATGTCTTTTCATCTCCACCCACATGACTTTTCACCTATCTCCATCACTTGTGACCTTTCATATTCCTAAGAGACAAAAATGATTATTTTCCTTTTTAGTGAAAAAGGACTCTTACAATGTTAATGTCGAAGGTCACTCAAGTGAATAAGACGAAACATTGAAAAATACATTCTTAATGAAGAATTAGAATATGGGGAGAGAAGAAAGAGGGGGAAGAAAGAGCAATGTTTATCAATTTGATGAAGATCAAGCCTTTGTCAATGAAGAACTTGCTAACTTGGAGAATTGTGGTCACCTCCTTTTGTGAGATAATGGAAACATTCCAAATTATTGAATAAGTGTTTAGAAACATTGTTATGATATGTGTATTGTGATGGGAACATGTTGATCAATTTTGATTACAAGGCATGAGTGAGGATCACTTTCTTACTTCTCTAGGCCTTCACAATTCACCTTAGTGATCACAAATCAACTCCATGATGCTCAAACCTTTTCATGTTTGTTTGTTACTCATTAAAATAGGTCTTTACCTTGCAGATAGAAGGATTACTCCCTGAATGAGATTATTTTCATATGATCATCCATTAAAATGAAATGAGGTGATTGCAAATGTGCTTCCTTTTTTGAGATGTGATCACACTACAAGATGTTGAATGAGTGTTGAAGAACACTACCGAGTGAAACTGAGATGATTTCTCATTCTTGCATACATGGTTCTCCATACGAAGATCAGCTTCTTACCCTTCCTGGCTCAAAAATTATCCTTGAATGGAATAAAATTTAGGATGCTCATACACACTCTTCCTCATATGATTGTCATGATAATAGACAACTCCTCCATCCTTCACACATGATGGTCCTGAGTACCTTGATAGATTGATTATCTCATTTTGACTTTTTTCTTAGAGAGATTTAGAGATGATGGTAGATTTAGGATATGATGATCCTATACTTACTCCATGAGCTTCCCATTTCAATTTTGAACATGATGACCCCTTTTTAACCTCATATTTAACCTTCTTGACCAAGATTTCACCTGAGTGGAAACATGCTTACGGTATATGAATACTTTTTTGCTCAATTACTCCTCATGGACATAGGTTTCCTCATCCAGATAGGAGGATTGATCCTAAATGAGACTTGAGTATGAGTTAGATGTTCTCAATCTCAAAACTACATTGAATCACTACAAATTCCACCTTTCAAACTTGCAAGATGTGAGTACATCACCAAGCATTGATTAAGTGTTTAGAAACACTCTCATGAGATATGCATTATTTGTGGGCATGAGATGACTTCCATCATCACTCATGGTGATATTATCTCATCATTATTTTTATTACCATATCCTTTATCACCTCAAGTTTCAATAAAGCTCTTGATGTTTCAGATCCTTCACAGACCACATGATTTTCCTGGTTGCACCCGTTGTTTAAGTGACTATATTTTACATACATTGACACCCTAATTTGCTCGTTGTCATAGTGTCATCTACATGATGTCCCTTTCATGGATAAATTCAACCAAGATGAATCTCTTCTTCCACAATTAGGATGATTTGGAACATCCAACTTCTTGTATCAAACTGTGTTATGCAGGATCACCTCACAAGTGATGTTTTAGGAGACTACATGAGGTTTTCTTTCCTGTTTGGGCTGTGAAACAACTTACCAGCCTTGCGATGATGGAAAAAAGTAATAAGATAAGCAAAATGGGAGTTGTCACAACTTTCTGAACTCAAATAAAAAACTTCCTATTTTTAGTAGGTCCTGCCTAGGACTGCTATTTTTAGTAAGTTTTAATTATTTTTGCTTTATGATGTTTCTTTCTCATTCAGAGTATTACAAATATTGGAAACTTGTTATTTTTATAAAGTTACTATTTTTATACATACATTTCTTTGAATGCTTGCTATATTTAGAAAGTGCACTTACATGTGTTATGTTGTAATAAAATCACTGTCAACTTTTTTTGTTTTGCACTAAGACCTTCTGCTCCAAATTTCAAAGTTTTTTGTTTGCTGGGTCTCCGTATAAATAAAAAAACAAGTTTAGGGTTTGATATTTTCATATTTTTGTTGTAAAAAATACACAAAATCAATGGAATTTCTTTAAAATTCTTCTCAAATGCATTTTGGAGGGGAATATTATGACAAAGTTTCATTGGAAATAAATGCACAGCTGAGGAGATACGAGTAAATCTTTGTTTTGATGGTTATGGATGTCTAGAAAAATTTGTGCAACATTTGTGGACAAAAATAGAGTTTGGGGGAAACTTCATCAACACCTTGACATGATAAATTGACTAACTATTTTGGAGAGTGATAGCAATTTCAATTTGTATGAGTTTCCTATATCCCGCCTAAGACCTCGATTAGCTAACTAGAGTTAGAAAAAATTGCACAAAAGGGGTGAGGTCAAACTTTTGTGTCCCCTCTGTCCTTTCTGTTCCCTTGGGGTCAGTTTAGGCAATAGGAGGAAAAAAGTGTGTCTTGGAGTGAGTTGGCTGGAAACGAGGTTTGAGGGGCCAAATTGGGTCACATGGTGCCAAAAAGGGTTGATGACATGATCAGGGGCCAACTGGCAAGAGGGGTCACATTGTTGTGTTCCCTCTATCCCCTTGGGGATAGTTTGGATAACATGAGGTAAAAATTGGGACTTGAGGGTGAGGAAGAATGAAAGGGGGCAAGAGGTTGAGTGGAAACATGTAACCTAGGGGTAGAAGTTCCTCAGGAGCATGGGAAAATGTTTTAGGGTCAAATCTTATATGATTTTGACTCAAAAACACTTGATGAGATAAATGGAACCATTATTGAAACCCAATTATTCATGTAACTTAGAATTTAAGGCCTATTTAATCTTTTAATGAGAGGGGAAACTACAGAGTTATGAACCAACTAAAGAAATCATTGAACCTTAGAGAAAAAATTATGTTTCCCCTTGAAGAGGATTCCAAGATATTTCCTATGCCTATTTTTTTTCCTTCTAATTCCTTTTGGAACTCCCAGAATCATCCGAAGAAGTCATCTTTCACCATTAGGACATTCATTCCCTGTACCTAAAAGGCTAGCTCTTGCACAAGTTGTTCCTGAATTAGATTCCTACCTAAGACTGATATTTTTAGTAATTTTTTTAATTGTTTTTTCTCTCAGATGTTTCTTGTTCGTTCGGAGTATTACAAATGTTGGAAACTTGCTATTTTTATAAAGTTTCTATTTTTAGACATCCATTGCTTTGAATACTTGTTATATTTAGAAAGTGCACTTACAGGTGTCGGGTTATAATGAAAACATTGTCAATTTTTTTGTTTTGCACCGAGACCTTCTACTCCAAATTTTAAAGTTTTTCGTCTGTTGGATCTCCGTATAACTAAAAAAGAAAATTTAAGGTTTGATATTTTTAGATTGATGTTGTAAAAAATACATAGCATCAATGGATTTGCTTTGAAATTCTTCTCAAAGGAATTTTTTAGAGGAATATTTTGACAAAGTTTCATTGGAAACGGATCCACGGTTGAGGAGATATGATAAAATATTCGTTTTGATGGTTATGGATGTATAGAAAAAATTGTGCAACATTTGTGGTCAAAAATGGAGTTTGGGGGAAACTTCATCAACACTTTGACATGAGAAATTGACTAACTATTGTGGAGAGTGAGAGCAATTTTAATTTGTATGAGTTTCCTGACCCACCTGAGACCCCAATTAGCTAACCAAAGTTAGAAAAATTTGCACAAGAGGGTTAAGGTGAATTTTACTTTTCCCCTCTATCCCCTTTATTCCCTTGGGGATATTTGAGATAGTAGGAGGTAAAAATTTCACCTTGGGAGTGTGAGTGGGCTAGAAATGAGGTTTGAGGGGCTAAAGTGGGTCACATGGGGCCAAAAAGGGTTGATGATGTGACCAGGGGACAACTGGAAAAAGAGGGGTCACAATTTTGTGTCCCCTCTTTCCCCTCTATCCCCTTAGGGATAGTTGGGACAATAAGAGGCAAAAATTTCAAATCGAGGGTGAGGAAGCATGAACGGGGACAAGAGGCTGAGTGGAAACATGCAACCTAGGGGTAGGAGTTCCTCGAGAGCATATGAAAATGTTTTGGGGTCAAAAATTATAATATTTTGACTCAAAAACACTTGATTAGATAAATGGAACCATTCTTTAGACCTAATTCTTTATGTAACTCAAAATTTATGGCCTATTTCATCTTTGACTGAGAGGGGCAGTTGTAGAGTTCTGAATCATCTCAGGAAATCATTGAGCCTTGGAGAAAAATTTATGTTTACCCTTGAATAAGATTCCAATATATTTCCTATGCCTATGTTTTTCCTTCTATCTCCTTTTGAAACTCCCAGAATCATCTGAAGAAGTCATATTTCACCGTTAGGACATTCATTCCCTATACCTAAAAGGCCCGCTCTTGCACAAGTTGTTCATGAATAAGAATTTCTTCCTATAATTTTCCTAAATTGCTTTGGACATCTTAAATACTCTCTGACATCACCCTCAGATGCTTTAGATTTCCCCTTAACATTCTTGAAGGGTGTTTACTAGCTGCATAATTACAAAAAATGGCCTTTTTAGGCCTCCGAAGAAAGTTTTCTTTCATCGAACCTCAATAAGTCCATCAATCAAATTAAGTACTCTTCCTTTCACACTGAAACACACTGAATAATCATGTTATTAATATTTTCTGAGCCTGGGTGAGGATATAACTGAGGGAAGGATGGCTAGAGGAAAGAGACAAGAAAACACAATATTCAATTATGGGCTTAGTTGTCATGCTTAAAGTTTCAATTTTTTATGGCAATCATTTTGCATGAAAAAAATACTTTGGTTGCAAATGCTAGTACAATAGGTCATTTCAATAAATTCATTTTTATGTGGTTATCCACATTATTATTTATGGTGAATAGGTGAATACTATTTTAAAATTCTTCATTGCTAGATTTGTCTAATCAAACATTGTTTTTTTTTATCAACAACTTCCAATCATCAATTGTTGGATTCATGTCTCTTAGAATTGTGAAAAGTTTTCAAAACCTCCCTAGTCCTAGCTTTGTCCTTCTTGTCCAACTACATTATATTCAAATTAATTACTATTTTGAATTCTTCCCTTAATAGCTTTGCATGTCTATTAATATCATATGGTGATTTATCACTAACACAAGGCAACAACCCCATATCTTCCACAAAAATGATATAAATACCTCCAAAATTGATGTCCTCTTTTTCATGAAATGCTTGGCAAAGTCAAGAGTCTATGTTTTCTATAAATTTTCCCCTAATGAATTTCATTTCATTAATCAATTTATATTTTGTGGTAGATCTCTTCTCTTTGAAGTTGTAAGCCTTATGCCTTCTAATTCAACAAAATTTGATATACATATTTAAAGTTGTGAATGGATTGTTGATGCGCTAATTTTAAATGTTGGAACTCTTCTCGATGCAAGTAATAGATGACGAGAACACTGTGAGAGTTTTTCATCTATAAGTGATATATTGAATGACACCAATTACATATGATTTTCTAGACCCTTTTCGTTCTTTTACTTATCATGTATAAGGGTAAGTTATTTTTTCGTCAATGATAACGTGTCATCATTATATCATTTAATATTTAGATTAGGGGTGTTATGACCTTTCTCTTGTCGACATTTGTTACACATATGGCCTTGAGGAATTTGAGAAACATTTTTTTGAAAGTAATATTCTTAAAAAATATAGCACATGCAAGGTGAAGCAAGATTATCTACACCATGTCGAATTTTTTTTTGAAAAGTATTTAAATCTCTCATAAGCATTCCATTGGGATTGGTTAGATTTTGTTATCTTTCAATTTATAAACCTTACATTTGTTTTCTTCTTCTAAGATGTGATGTCGACTCTTCTTTCAAATCATTAGTTTACACATTTTCTCCTTTTATGTTGTGTTATTGTTTATTTTGGTATGTAATTATTTTGTGCATTATTTATAACATCGACATCAATCACATCCTAAGCTATATTATCTCGTGTTTCAAGCATACAATCTATCAACATTGAATTTGCTTCTTCATAATTAATGTCAACATGAACGATAAATTATTGATAGTGCTTTTGAGGTGTTTCATGATAAAGTACTTTACTATGTTCTCTTTCTTCCTTAATTAATTGATTTGAAAGCATTTTTTATGTAATATTGTTCTTAATATATATTTTTTGTCTTGTGATGTTTGTTTATGAAATATTTTCATTTTATCTACATGTTTTATCTTATTCTACTTCTAATTATTTAGTTGTCGATTTTGCCCCATGTTCTAAAAATCTTTTCATGTCATTATCATTTTAAACTCTTCTTTGTTTTTCTCTTTGTACATCTGTCATTTATTAGTGTCTTTGTATGTAATTTTCTTTATTTTTAAAGTTCATTCTTGGTCAAACCATACCTACAAGAACATTTTATAATCAATTATAACTATTACATGTAAAACAACAAAATTGTATGATATATTAGATACATGTATTGAAGACTTAGTATATTAGAATATGCCATTGTTCATTGTGGGATTTGAACCAAAATCAAATAACTTAGAAATGTAAGTCCATACCAAAACACTAAACTTTCTGACTCTATCTATTATTTGTTATACCTTAGGTGAGAACATACCATTGGCCATTAAGAAATATGAAATTTGTTCATTTAACTTGTAATCATAAGTCCATATGAAAACACAACCATATGACATACATCAA
Organism: Taxus chinensis; assembly: GCA_019776745.2. Taxonomy (NCBI): domain Eukaryota; kingdom Viridiplantae; phylum Streptophyta; class Pinopsida; order Cupressales; family Taxaceae; genus Taxus; species Taxus chinensis. The sequence continues at coordinate 63,566,216 of CM034151.1, forward strand.
CACTAAATTGTACATGATAAAAATTCTAAAACATACTTAAACATAAAAGTAAAACATGAAATATATTTACATCATGATTAAATAAATATTTCTTTTCCTTAATGGTTCATTATAACACTTTAACATATAAATTTGAATGTTTTGAAATGGGCCACTTGTAGTGATGATTATAATATTGGCTCACAAATGGTTCGAGCGATTGTCATTTTTGTTTATTAGATTCTATATATTCAAAATGTGATCATTGGTATGGTTGCGAAATGGATCTTGTGCGATAAGGCAGATGGAGAAATGTATTTATTTGTGATTGTGACATGTATGGATGCCTTAGATTTGGGGGTTCAATTCTGTTTGGGGATTTCCACCTGGGTATAATTAGTGCATAGCCTATACAAGATTCAAGTGAGGTAGTATAGGGTCGTGAGGCCAATTATTATTTTGGCTACTTAGATCTATGAACATTTCTTGATGTACAAGCCTATGAGAACACTGATACAAATGGTAGGGGATGTCCCAAGGATATTATATTGGAAGAGAGGCCCAACAGTAAGATAAATTTTGAGATACAGGTCAACAACTCATGTTATGTCGGATTAGGAAGTATAGGAGCCTTATAGAGTTATATTGGATTAGTGATCCAATTGGCTAACGATAGTTATCATTAATACTATTTCAGAGATTATAAGGAGTAATGTGTGGTGAGTGGAGCCATGCATAATCGATAAAGTTCCTTTGTAGTTTGGGTGCCTTAATCATGGAGTAATACTACACATCTTAGAGTATTGACGAAGACTTGTTAAATATAGGAGGTACAATAAGGCCAATAACATTTATGATAACATTGATACCAAGCTACATTAGGCATGCTCCACAACTAAATGTCAAGCGACACTAATGGAGGGGAGAAGGAGGAGTATAGAGACCACAAGTGATATAAGTGGAAGACAACCCCAATACATTGGGTCTGAAAGAGGAGTGAGTAAATAGACCTAGGGGATAACACCGTGAGTGGAAATTGTAGAGACCCGAAGAAGGTATTTGGCATCCCTAGGTGTGCAGATTATGGCTTACATGTTGTAGCATCTAGAGTCGAGAGAGAAGGATCTGATAGGATTATAGATGGTATTGGTGTCCTAAGATAGGTGAGAAAATTGATAAGAGCCTACATGTTGAGATATGGTGATGATGAGGTGGTTTTAGGAGGTTAGGTAGATGGAGCCTTTTTGGTTGAGTGACTCGGTGATTCGGGTAAGCCTTGAAGTGGTTTAGGTAGATTTGGGTATAGAGTGTTATGATAGAGTATATTTGCATAATTTTTTTATGAATTATATGGGTTGTGTGTTTTTCATAATAGACCACAATTGAGTGGTACTCATTGATTAAAGGGGCACACCATGAGATATTGGATGCCACACTGGACCTAACATATATGTTTGTGATGGTAGATTCAACATCAGTGACAACTGGAGACTTAGTAAGTGTATTTAGTCTTGTGAAAGAGGTAACTTGTGAGATTTAGAGATATCACGATGCTTAGAAAACTACGAATGTAAGTGATATGGTTGTATTGGTGTAAGGTTTGTTTGATGCACATGTAGCATTAGCTCGAGAGCATGCAACAAGACCTCAGGTGTACAAAAAATGGTTGCATGCTAGGAGACATATACAACTTGTATTTTAGATTCATTGTTTTGAATAACTAGAGATGAGGGAGAGGTAAAAAGGGATCAATCTAAAGCCATGTCACTGCCATGATACTTATGTTTGATGAGTTAGGCATCATCAATTTAAATTATCAGATGACTTGTTGTTGAAGGAGAATATACTTGTTAGAAAATAATATTAAGTGCGTTACAAAATTTAGTTTATAATCAAATAATTAAGAATATTTATTTTGTTAATTATTTAATATAACTTTGTTGTTTATGGTTAATTGATTTAATTAAATGGAGTTTTATTAAATTGGGGTGCTTTGCAAAAATTCACGTCCCGTCACTTCAAATTTAATGACACGCGGGGTCAAATGATCAATGTGATCATTGTTTTACGTAATTCATGTTGTGAATTACTAGAATGGAGAGAAGTGAAGAGAGGATAACTTATTGGAATGTGTAATTGTTTCTTGAATAATGGAAATTTCTTTTTGCTGTGGTTTTTTACCCTTCGAGGGTTTTCCATGTTATATTTGTGTATAATGTTACTTATTTTTATTGCCTATGTTTTAATGTTATGTTTAATGTAATATTTAATTTGTTAATTTAATTTCTCAGACCTCATATGGTACCAGAGCATGGTTATAAGTATTAGTTAATGCTTTAAAAAATATCAAATTTGTAAAACTGTAATTGTAGAGTCATGTTTGATAAATAAATGATAAAAAACTGCTAGAGTATAAATGACGTAAGCAATATGCAAGTAAAATAGCAAAAAACTAAGTGCAAAAGAGAGAGAGTGTAAAAACCTAGCTAATTTGTGTTATCCCTGGGATTTTTCTGACTGAAAGACTGATGAACAAAAAAGGCATACTGTCGCAACTGGGCACAAAAAATCTTGGAACTATCGGATGAGCCTGGTTTAGGGCACCTAGGTGCTAGGGACATTTAATAGGCATCTGTGACTGTGTAGGAGCTTAGAAACTAGTTGTCGTTGTGTTACATAAGTGTCATTAAAATTTGATTTTGGTTGCCTATATGTCACTAGATGATCACTGAATTTTTCTATAACTTACAAAGATAATATGACCTGCAAAACCCATAAAATACATCAAATCCCAAAAATAAAAGATGTAAAATGAGGAGTCGTACTCACGCCTCTGGTCACCCGACTGAGTGAGCTTACAACCGAGAGATGCACTATATTTCAAACTCCATGTAGTTCTTGTACACGTGTGATAGAATCATGCCCTAGGAATCCCTTGCGCAAGAACGCGTGACAATAGGTGATAACTAGATGTAGTAATATAAATAGATGTGTGCATGGAAAAATGAACTTCCCTTCCTATACGTGTATGCAAAAAATGCATTCCCTTGTCCCTTGAGTGAGTGCTATATAGATGCAACCTTAGGTGGTGTTAATATATGCTTAGTGCTTGGTCCATTATTATGGTCACATAGCTTTGTATTTATATGATTCTCTTGGTTGACTTTCACAATTGACAACTGGAAGGCCGACCCATAAGAAATTAAGATGCCCAAAAGATAAAAGAGATCCAAAAGAAGCGAGTAAGATAGAAAAGGGTCAGGGACGCCTAAAAGGATGGGGGTGCCTAGGCGCTGGCATCTAGAGCCATAAAATATAAAACAATGAAGTATCGACTAGGATGTAAGGTGTAGAAGGCCAAATAAAAAATAAGAAACGCATACAAAAGGCCAAAGATAACTATCAATTTCTAGTTTTCTCACTTAGGAATAACATGAATAGTGCTATGTGATTAGGACCTAGAAATTTACCCAAGTGCGTGATTTTGTGTCAACATTTTCCCCACTTTCTGTTGTCGAGTGAATACTCGATAACATAAAGTAGTATAGAATTTGCATACCTTTGTGTTGAGTGTGTAGCTTAATTGCTTCACAAGAAGCTTGCGTTTACATGTTGTTGGTTTTAACAGTGACCAACATTGAGTAGGAGGTAACCGACATCAATCAGGAGGTAACTGACATCGGTCAAGAAGTGACTGGCATCGGTCAGGAAGTGATCAACATCGGTCACCTATGCGATGATGCTTTGTTTTTTGGACAAGAATTATAATAAATCTTTTGCTTAAGATGATTTCTTGATTGTAAAAGCATAGTTAGTTGCCTCGAATATATATATGCATGTATGCATTATATGAGGGTATGAGAGAAGAAAATAATAATTGTTTGCATGTTAGTTTTCTTGGTGAGCAAGAAAGAGTAGTTGAGTGAGGGAAAAACATCGAACATCCTATGAGGTGTTGGAAGACAATACATCTTCATTGTATTTCATCTGTAAAGCACTGAATAATAATATTGGCCGTTTCTTGGTGGACTCTAACACCACCCACTCCCAACAGATCAACACATATTTTTTAATTTTGTCATTGTTAATGACTTTCTGTTTTTTTAATTTACCTTCAAGTTTAATACTGACCATCATTGCCATATGTTTCCCTACAACTTTATTTGCTTCAAGGTTTATCCCATCCATTCTTCTCATAGTTTAACTCCATCTCCATTTTCTCTATGATAGCTCTCTGTTTGGAGGTCATGTGTGTAGATCCATCATTTGCTTACAGAGGGTTTCAAAACTAACATGTCGGATGTATAGCACTCGGCATGGAATTTTAGTATAATACTGCTTATTCAAATGTGAGGGTGGGCATCATTCATTTATGGATAGCATGTAGGTGGAACATTATTGTATCAAAAGTTTTGTATTCTTATCATTGGATAAACATGTATTGTGCCTTGGACATGATGTACATTTATGATGTTTATGGAGGGTTCATGACTCAAAGTGATACCCTGGGATTAACATTGACCTTCTTCACATAATCAATGATGTTCTTAATGATGAATTGTTCTTCGTAGATGTACCAATCCCATGATAGAGTTGATGAAGTCATATAGTGAATGGTGTGCATGTAAACTCCTAGTTCTTCGAACCGATGTTTATTCTAATGAACTCAATTGGACAAACCAAAAATGTGCTCTTGAAGGTGCCAAATTTGAACCTACACCAATATCACATTTGATCATGATTTGCACGGCCTTAGGTGTACCAATCAATCAAAAGTCGGTCAGAAAATTCAACTTCTGATTGATGAATTTTAGAGTACTTGACTCAAATTTGACTTTGCTAAGTAATTGGGATCACTTGGTCATTCCCCAAACTTTCAACCTTAAATGGATATTTCATTTGTTGCCAATTTCATGCAAAAGCTTGATGCTAGGTACAGAAGATTTCCAGTGACTGGATTTCTCACAAGTAGATAATTCACTATTCACAATGGAGTGTTGTGTCCAGAGTCTATGTCCTAAAGGACAATACATTAGACAAAGGTTCTAAACAGGTAAACCAAATTTTCAACCTAAGATTAAGCAACATATCTTTCCTTCTTCCCACTGCCTCTCGATCTTAAATTAGCATCTTGGGTTTTACCGACTCCAAGGGAGCTTCTATCCAGTTTTAACTTTCCTAATAAAAAAAATTCTCTTTAAATTATGTTCATGGTGATTTTAGACAAGTTTATTTAGGAGATGATGAGCTAGGAAATATTATTGGTAAAGGTGATTTCATCTAAAGTTGCAGAATGAAAATCCATGGATATTGAAAGATGTGAGACATGTGCTAAGTCTTAAAAGAAATTTGATATCTGCAGGGTAACTAGGTGAATCTAGATGAGTGGTTACATTCACAGCCGATTCTTGGAAGGTTACCAAGGGATCTCTTGTTTTGGCAAGAGGTAAGAAGGTAGGAACTTTATATTTGTCTACTGGTGTTACTAATTATTTTTCTGTGCTATCTACTATAGATTCAGATGTAACCATGTGGCATAATCGGCTAGGCCATATGAGTGAAAAAGGAATGCATATCTTAAAGGCTAAGGATAAGTTATCAGATTTGAAATAATTAGATATTGAATTTTGTGAGCATTGTATATTTGGAATGCAGAAGAGAGTGATATTTCTCAAGGTTGGGTCAACAAAGAAGGAGCAAAAATTGGATCTTGTACACTCAGATGTGTGGGGATCAGCTCAGGTAGCTTCTATTGGAGGATCCCAATATTATGTGACTTTCATTGATGATGCCACAAAGAAGGTATGGATTTATTGTATTAAGCGTAAATATAATGTTTTTGAGACTTTTAAAAGGTGGAAAGCCCTTGTGGAAAATGAAACAAACTTAAAATTAAAGTGTCTTAGATTTGACAATGGTGGTTGTAGACACCTATAATTACGCCCAAGCAATTTAAATGCTTAAATTGCGCTAATTATCCCCTTTCTCACAAATAGACGACATACCATCAAAAGTGCTCATATTCCCTCTTGTTGTCGTTAATTAATTACAATACACTAATTGATTAAGTCACCTATCCACCTAACAACCTAATTAACGACCTTTCGTTAATTTTTAACCTCTTCTCTTTAGATTAATTAATTATTATTAATTAATTAGTCTTCCCCTTCAATTAACTAGTAAATAAATATTTAATTGATTTAATTCTTTCATAATAGCCTGAATCATACTAATATTCCTCTAATTGGCAGCTCCACCACTTCCAGGGACACGTGGCCTGCTTTGACTGGTCGGCGGGGTAGCGGGCCAAAAACTTCTCCATTACTTTTTGCCAAAACACTTCGCCAAAATTTCAATCTTTCCTCCACCCTCCGCCGGTTCGATCATAGGACACGTGGCATAACATGATTGGGCGCGGGCCTTATCTGGAGATTTTTCCATGGCGCCAACACTTAGTCATTTTTTCAATTTTTTCCCCTTGGACCTGTGGCACGATCCAACTCACCGGTGGGCCTGCAGGGTGAAATATTCTTTTTGAAAACTTGCCAAATCACTTGGTAAAAAAATTAACTTTTCCTCCGACCCCCGCCACTACCTTCGACATGTGGCACCATATTACTGGCTGTGGGCCTTTAAGGGGAAAATTTCCCACAAAAACTCCGTTGAGACATAACTTCAAAAATACATGGAGTTAGGAGGAAAAATTTACCTTTCTGGAAAGCTGAGAAAAAGCTTTATCCAATGGTGCCATTTCCAAAAAGTTTTGAGTGCCTGAAAAGAAAAAATTATGACTGAGGCATAAGAGAGGGAAGAATGAAGGGAGTTAGCCACAAAAATGAGTGGGGGCTCATTTTAGATAACAATTTTGGCGACTCAGAGGGGTCATCTGCTTGCTAGATGAGGTTACCAGTTACCTGAAACAATCCATTGGGCATGGGGTCATCAAATTCTCTACTTGGTACCCCAACTAATTAGAACATTGCAAGGAGGAAGGTGGAGGGTGGCACATCACCTGATTAGCGCAAGGCCTGCAACACACATTTCTAGGAACAACAAGCTTTTGCCAAAGCACTTAGGGAAAACAAAGCTAGTCTATAGCAACACAATGTGCACAAGCACTTGGAAGAATGAAAATGTAATCTAATATGTACAAGGTGGAGAATTCCCTATAGTAGCAATACTTTAGATGGATTCCATTGACTGGAATCTGTAGTTCTTCACCATCCAATGAAGACAATTGGAAAGCGTTACTATCCTTACACTTTGTGACCATGTATGGGCCACTCCAAATGGCATAAAATTTTGAATGCCTTCCCGATTTTTCTCTGTCTGCATCCCATTTTAACACTAGATCTCCAACTTGGAAAGATCTATTCTTGGCCTTCCTATTAAAGGTCTTCTTGATCAAAGCTTGATCCTTCTCCATTGCTTGGGATGCCCGATTTGAGATTTCTTGGAGCTCCATCAATTCTGCATAACTAACCTCCATGGGCCCAAACTCCAACAACTCCAATTGTTTCATGAGTTCCAATGTTGGCAACTCAAGTGACATGGAAAAAATTGCCTCCCTTCCATAAACAAGCTTGAATGGGGAGTTACCTATAGATCTTTCAGGAGTTATCCTATTATCCCATAAGGCTGATTTAAACTTAGTATGCCAAGACCTCTGATTCTCATCAAGAGTCCTCCTAATGATCTTTAACAAGTTCTTGTTTATAGACTCAGCTTGGCCATTACCCTGAGGGTAATAATTTGATGAAGTACTTAGGTAGATCCCATTCTTGACAACCCATTCAGTCACCTTGGACCCAATGAATGCCAATGCATTATCTGATATTATTGTAGCAGGTATGCCAAATCTGGTTGTTATTCCCTCATATAAATCTAGGATGCTAGGTTCATTTGATTCCTTGAGTGCTACCGCTTCAGTCCACTTGGTGAAGTAGTCTGTTGCTGTTAAAATCTATTTGTGCCCCTGGATTGAATTGGGATTAATGAATCCAATGAAGTCTAAACCCCATAGCATGAATGGCTGGTCAACTGAAATTGGGTGCAATTGAAGGGTAACTAGCCTCTCTTTACCTATGAAGAATGCACAATTCTTGCACCTCTCAAGATCCATGCATACAATCACTGAAAATATTGGGCCAATAATAACCAGTCCTTATGATCTTTAAAGCTGTCACTCATAGTGCAAAATGATCACCAGCTGATCCACCATGGAACTCTTCCAACGTCGTATGAATCTGATTTGTTCCAATGCATCTCAACAGCACTCCATTCACATCCTTTCTAAACAAAACACCATCAACAAGGGCATATAGGACAACCTGCAATTTGAAGTGTCTTCTTTCGGTCTTGTTCATCTCTGGAGGGCATAGACCTGTGCTTAGGAAGTGCATTATGTCTTGGGTCCAGTAAGGAGTGAGGACACCATCATTCTCCTCTTGAGTGCTTCCTTACTCATGGTTGTCTTGCAACGCCAAAACAACCTCCTTCTCATTGCATGTTTCCTTTTGTTTGCTCAAAATCAGCTACTCACACAAACCTTTTCCTATGACCAACTTGGTGACTTTGATCTCAATGTCATGCTCCATGACACGAGTAATCCAACTTACCCTCTTTTCATTCAGGTCTTTGTTGAGGAGGAAGTCTTTAACTCCCACATGAGAAACCAACAATTGAACCTTGTTGTTTGAAACTAGATGCTTGAATTTCTTCAAGCTCTTGATTACCACAAGAACATGCTTCTCAATGAAATAATATCTCACCTCATAGTCTTCTAGGATTTGGCTAAAGAAAGCAATTGGCTTCTCATCATTGTCTTTGTTCTGCTGTACCAAAATTGTAGAAATAGTGTCACCACCCCCAAATGCATAGAGGATGAAATCCTTGGAGAAATCTGGGTTAATGAGAGTTGGGGCTTGAGAGACGGCTTCTTTAATTGCTTCAAAACTTTCTTTTCCTTCTGCTGTCCATTTGAAAGCTATGCTTTTCTTTAACATCTTGGTGATAGGCTTGACTAGGGCTGAAAAATTTGGGACAAACCTCCGAACAAAATTTATTCTCCCCAAGAAAATTTGAAGGGCCTTCTTGTGGCTTGGCAATGGTAGTGCTCTTATGGCTTCAACTCTTTCTGGATCAATTGCTAATCCTTCTTTCGAGATAATGTGGCCAAGGAGCTTTACTTCATGGGCTAGAAAAATACACTTTTTAGGATTCAAGGATACTCCAAATCTTCTACACCTTTGGAACACTTGCCTCAAATGAAAGAGACAGTCTGCTGCATTTTTTGAAAAAATAGTGATATCATCAAGATATATCAGCACCACGTCATTAATAAAATATTTGAAAGCCATGTCCATTGCCCTTTGGAAAGTAGCTCCAGTGTTGGATAGCCCAAATGGCATTTTCCTGTATGCATAAGTTCCCCATTTGGTTGTAAAGGTTGTCTTGAACTGATCTTCTTCTTTCACCATAATCTGATTGTACCCTAAATAGCCATCAAGTAATGAAAACCTCTCAGAACCGGAAACAACTTATAAAATCTGCTCCATGGAAGGAAGTGGATAATGATCCTTGAGAGATGCTTTATTCAAATCTCTAAAGTCAACACACAATCTGATTTCTCCACTCTTCTTTATAGCTGGAACCAAGTTGGCCACCCAACTAGAATGCTTGATAGGGAATGTGATTCTTGATTCTATCAACTTATTCAATTCTTTTCTCATGAGAGGTTCCATGTGTGGATTGAATGGCCTTTGTTTTTGCCTGATGGGTTTAGTACTTGGATCCAATTCAATGGTATGTTGAGCTAACTTGGGATTAAAACCTTTCAAATCTTCATAGCTCCAAGAAAACACATCAAGGAATTCTTGACAAAGCTGTATGAACTCATACCTTTCCTGTTTAGTTGTCATCTTACCAATTTGTAGTGATTTGCCTTCTTCCACCAAGATGGACACTGAATCTTCTCCCTTGACTTGGATGTTTGCTCTCTCCTTCCTAAACTAATCATTAGGATTGAAAATGGACTCCAAAGTAATAAGTCCCTTGGGTAGTTTGTTGGTTCTCAGCTGTACCACTTGGTCACCATACTGCTGCTCCAACTTTTCCTGATTTTTGGCTGAGAACTCAGCCTCTTCTTGCAAGAAATGGATGATTTGTTGATCATTTTCAAACACTTGCCAACTTACATTGTTGTCTGGCACTGAGGGCCTTACAATCACATGGATGTTTGGATGTACCTTATCTCTTTGGATGCTTTCAACAACGTCAAAGGCTGCCCCAACTGCTGCAAGCCTGTCAACAGCTTGGTTCTCTTTTCTAGGAATGGATTTGATGCCAAAGCCCTTAAAATCTTCAATGAGGTCCCACACCCTGTTTTTGTAGCACTTGAGCAGATCATTCTTGACAGCATGCTACACCTTAACTTGGTTAAGAATCAACTCACTATCACCAAATACTTGCAAGTTCTTTATTCCTCTCTTGATTGACCAATGTAATCCTTGTATCAAGGCTTCATATTCAGTAGTGTTATTAGAGCATGCAAACTGAAATCTAAAAGCTGAATAATACTTAACTCCTTGAGGTGAAACAAGCATATCTCTCCCTCCGGCTCCTTATCTACTCCTTGATCCATCAAAAAACAACTGCCATACCTCATTGTCATCCTTGTGGTCTAGCTTGGTGATGTTAGGGATAGGCTGATTTTCTTCATGCATGCAATAGACTCCCAACTCATATTCTTCTATTTCTTGATAAGGATCAAAAGCATGCACCTTGTTTGCCCATTCATCAAGAGTTAGATCTGGGATACTTCCAACCTTGGTGTCAGCTTCATCAGTGCTTGGATAATCTTCTTGATCAAACGTTGAACAATTGGTATTGATTTGGCTTGGAGTGTAAAGCTCAATGTGAAAGTTTGTAATAGGCTCAGATCTGATTGTGGATTTAGTTCCATATCTTGTTCTGAACAACATGTGTGACCAATCAGCAGATAAGTAACCTCCAATCTTGGCTGTGAAATCCCTTGACAGACATAGGGCAAAGAGTGGTGGAATATCTATTACTGAGACATCTTGCAAAACAACAACGTTGGGGCATACATGCAAAGTAAGACTCAAGTTTTTTATCACTCCAACTATTGTTACTGCTGTCCCATCCAATTGCACTACCCCTTTTGATATGACCTCATATTGAATTCCCAACTGATCAGCTATTTTCTTGGGCATTACTGAACTACTTGCTCCATAATCAATCATGCAGTTGTGTACTAAATGGTTTCCAATGATCAATGAAACATAGAATGGAGGGGGCTTCATAATTTTACCTTGTTGTCCTCCATGATTCTTCTCAGGATGGGCAGCATTTGTGAGCACCTTCTCTTGCATTTGGACTTGCTGATTTGAAGTTGACCAGTCCTTCATGGTAGCTTGTAGCAAATCTCTTTGGCCTGGGTTAGATAGTGACTCCCACATTGATATGTTTACATTTGTCTTCTTCATCTGATCAATGATGTTGAATGGAGATGAAGCATCTCTTTGATGTCCCTTGGCCTGTACATTCGTTCCTTGCATATGAGCAGCAACAACTGGCATTTGAGTTGGCCTAGGAGCTGTTTTAGGCAGCCCTTGTGTGTTTGGAACTGAATTTTGTTTGCCAATAATTTGGGGAGTGATAGAAGGTTGTGGATTACTTGGAGCCAATGGCTGTTCTTCACCCAAAATTCTCCTTTTTGACCTTGTGTTGGCTACAACACTTTGGGGAATCATTTGATTCATGCCAAAAAAATATTCTACCTGCCAGTTTACAAGTGTGGCATCAGTTGGAGCTGATTGCTGCTGGAATGTGTCTAGTTGTTGATTATTTCCTTGACTACCTTCACCCTCCACACCAGTTGTAGTCACCATTAACGCTTGATTTAAGGCACCGTTGAAGCACATAGACTGGTTGTGAGGTTCATTACATGGGAAACACCAATCATACTCTTGAGCTATGTTGTTTTGTACTAGCACTAATGCCTTAGAGACAGATATAACATTGGGATTATAGGGCTGAAATGGTTTGTTGGTAGGAGGTCTTGTTTGATTTAAGTTGCAGCTGGATTGGGTGGTCTTTGAGGCTGGTATGGATGTCTGTTAAGCTGAGCTTGAGGCTGGAAAGGAGGTCTAAAACCTTGGGCTTTCTACCTCTTGAGTGTAACCAGATCATTACCTAAATTTTTCAATTGCTTCATAACTTCTTGAATTTCATTTGAGGCAGTAGAAGATGAAGTAAAAGCTTCACTTGAATTCTGATTTCTAGGAGTGGGAATAGGGGCTAAAATAGGCACTTGACTAGTACTTGGGCTCTCTAAACATGGATACAATGGCATTGGAGGCCTAGGAGCTAGCTTGCCAGCTTGAAGAAAACAATTTTCAGCTCTACTGGCAATGCTATAAGCAACAGGGATAGTTGTGCCTCCCATGGATTGAATCAACATAGAAATATCAGAATTTAAAGCTTTAAGGTAATATAGAAAAGCACCTTCTGTTACTGGCCTTACTGCCACTGGAATTCTCTCCCAATTCATTTGAAATATGAAGTTGAAGTCATTCAGCTGCTCATTAGGAGCTCTCTTGATGGTTGTCAGTTGTTCCAAAAGGGACAAGTTATCTCCCTTTTCTCCAAACTACTCATGGAGGGCTATACATAGCTGGTTCCAATTTTGAATAGAACCTGAGGCAAGACTCCTAAACCATTGCAAATATTTTCCTTTGAATGAAGATGCCAACAGTTTGACAACAACTTGCATCTTATTAATCTCATGGATTGCACAAATATTAGCAATATCCTTAACATGATCACCAGGAGTGGTTTGATTCTCTGCAGTAAAGTATGGAATGTTCTTCAAAGCTACAATTGGGATTGGATTTTATGCATTGAGAGCAAGTGGGCTACTTCCATTGAAATTGACATAGGGGTTGTTTTGTGCCATTCTAATTGGCCTTAGAACCCTTGTTGATTGAATGAAAGGCCTATCAGGTGGAGGAGTTGATAGAGTTCTGTTTGGTGGAGATGGAGACCTTTGAATTCTCCTCCCTCTTTTCCTTCTTCTTGGAGATAGCTGCGGATACTCAAACAACACCTCCTCTTCTCCAACTCTTGACCTTGTGGTGATTCTTCTCATGAGTTTTCAGGTCTGCACTACTAAAACCAGCTGATTCTTCTTTCTTGGAGTCACCAGATGTGTAATTTAGGGCTCTTTTAAGTAAGAAACTTGCAACAAATGCACATCAATTTTGTTGCAATGAAGATGAATACCTCTAATGTCCCACCGGGTGTGCCAAAACTATTGGTGCAAATCAGCAGCACCCCTGGATGTTGATTAGACTTCTAGTCGACATTTTGGACATCCAGTGTGATTGCACAACATTGAATCTTTTCCCCAAGTGTGGGACTTGTAAAATGGGAAAAGAATCTCCAGTTTAGAGATTGGTTCCTCAACTCCTCTAATCAGGTGTATTACTTGCAAGTTATACAGAGGTTTGAATTCAAGATCCTACTCTAAATTCCAAAGGGGACAGAGATAGAAAATGCAAAACTGAAATTAATGCTAATAAGGTGATGCACCAAAGGAGTGGTGAGCATTTTTTACTTCTGCAGATTGACACAAATCATAGAAATGCAACAAAACTCCATGCAAAAACTGATAAACTGTAATGGGAGGTTAAAAATGAATCAAACAACACAAACAGAGGATTAAAACTCATTAACAGAGCCTACATTGTCATTTTACATCAAAAACACTTACATTACAACATCTGAGAGGCAAAAATAGGTTACAGTATTGGAAGAGGTCTGGTTTTTCCATAAAATCACTTTCAAGGTGAAAGAGGGAGCCTGTAATACATGAAAAAATGTTCAACCTTTCAAAAATGAGCCAAATCTGGCTTTTACAGTGCAAGAAACGACCCCAGGAGAGAGAAACACAAGAAAACATGGGAGAGCTTCAACCACCAACCAAAAATGCAATAAAACAAAATGGGCATCCTTACAGGTCCATTCCTTGACATTTTTCACCATGCTAGGAGAGAATGCGAGCCATTCTTCATTAAAAATGGTGGTTTAAACGTCATTTCTGTTCATGACCACGTGCCAGAGACATTTTTCAATTTTCTCTCTCCAAACTCCATAAAAATACAAAAATGACCCTAGAATCTTGTAGATAATTTTACCATCTTTCTGTTGATATAAAGAACGTGAAAAACTGAGATCTGGATTGAAAGTTATGGCCATTTGAAATTTTAGGGCAAAACAGGGCCAAAACAAATTGGCGGGCGAAAATTTTGAAATTTTCCACTTTTTGCATTTGGGAAAATTTCCAAAAAAATCCCCATGCTTCGCCGTTCCAGGTGCCATGTGGAATGCTCTGGTTGGATGCAGGCTTTGTGTGCTTCATTTTCCAACCTTTTGGCCATTGGAAAAAAAATTCATTTATCTCCGCCGGGCCGATGCTCTGAGGACATGTGGCAGGATCTCATTCGCTGTGGGCCCTTTCCTCTAAATTTTTTCCATCACTTTTGACCATTTTTTGACTTAGACACATGGAAAAACCCCATTGGCTATGGGTTTTCCACTGCCCTTTTTTCCTGCGGGCCCGACATCAATTTTTTGCTGCCACCAGACATGTGGCAAGATGTGATTGGTTCGTGCCTAGGGGTAGACTTTTCTCTTTGAAATTTCCTTCATTTTGCTTTGGGAGAATTTCCCAACTTTTCCCCGCCCTATGCCAGTCTGAGAAATATGGCGGCATCTCATTCGTTGTGGGCCCTTGGGGAAAAAATTTTCCTTTTCATTTTAGCCTTTGGGAAAAAATCCCAATCTCCCCCTGCGGTCCGCCACTTCCGGGGACACGTGGCCTGCTCTGACTGGTCGGCGGGGCAGCAGGCCAAAAACTTCTCCATTGCTTTTTACCAAAACACTTTGCCAAATTTCCAATCTTTCCTCCGCCCTCTGCCGGTCCGATCATAGGACACGTGGCATAACATGATTGGGCGCGGGCCTTGTTCATATATTTTTCCATGGTGCCAACACTTAGTCATTTTTTCAATTTTTCCCCTTGGACACATGGCACGATCCAACTCGCTGGCAGGCCTGCGGGGTGAAATATTCTTTTTGAAAACCTGCCAAATCATTTGGTAAAAAATCCAACTTTTCCTCCGACCCCCGCCACTACCTTCGACACGTGGCACCATATTACTAGCTGTGGGCCTTCAAGGGGAAAATTTCCCACAAAAACTCTGCCGAGCCATAACTTCAAAAATACATGGAGTTACGAGGAAAACTTTACCTTTTTGGAAAGCTGAGAAAAATCTCTATCCAATGGTGTCATTTCCAGAAAGTTTTGAGTGCCTGAAAAGCAAAAATTATGACTGAGGCACAAGAGAGGGAAGAATGAAGGGAGTTAGCCACAAAAATGAGTGGGGGCTCATTTTGGATAACAATATCGACTATGATGTTAGGTGTAGAATGCCAAATAAAAATAAGAAATGCAAACAAAAGGCCAAAGATAACTATCAATTTCTAGTTTTCTCACTTAGGAATAACATGAATAGTGCTATGTGATTAGGACCTAGAAATTTACCCAAGTGCGTGATTTTGTGTCAACATTTTCCCCACTTTATGTTGTCGAGTGAATACTCGATAACATAAAGTAGTCTAGAATTTACATACCTTTGTGTTGAGTGTGTAGCTTAATTGCTTCACAGGAAGCTTGCATTTACATGTTGTTGGTTTTAACAGTGACCAACATTGATCAGGAGGTAATCGACATCAAATCAGGGGGTAACTGACATCGGTCAAGAAGTGACTGGCATCGGTCAGGAAGTGATCAACATCGGTCACCTATGCGATGATGCTTTGTTTTTTGGACAAGAATTATAATAAATCTTTTGCTTAAGATGATTTCTTGATTGTAAAAGCATAGTTAGTTGCCTCGAATATATATATATATATATATATATATATATATATATATATATATATATATATATGCATGTATGCATTATATGAGGGTATGAGAGAAGAAAATAACAATTGCTTGCATGTTAGTTTTCTTGGTGAGCAAGAAAGAGTAGTTGAGTGAGGGAAAAACATTGAACATCCTATGAGGTGTTGGAAGACAATACATCTTCATTGTATTTCATCTGTAAAGCACTGAATAATAATATTGGCCATTTCTTAGTGGACGTAGCCCACACTAGGTGAACCATGTTAAATTTGGTGTTATCTTTCTCTTGTTTATTTTACTTTCTGGCTTATTTCTGTATTCATTATTTGTATGCTTTATTTGATTTTAGATCTATGCAACAATGTTATATGGTTTAACCCCAATAAATGGTATCAGAGCTTTGTTTGGAGGTTTTGTGTGTTGACATGATTTACTCACAAAGGGTTTTATGATTGAGTGGGAGCAGAGCAATGGTAGAAGATAGTAAATACTGAGTAGAGAAATTTGACGGTCGTAATCATCAACTATGGAAGATGTAGGTGCAGGATTATTTGTATCAAAAGGATCTATACTTAACGTTGGATGAACATGCACATCCAGACATGATGACTGATGAAGAATGGAGGGTTCTTGACAGAAAGGATCTGGGATTAAGATTGAGCCTGGAAGCATCAGTGGCTTCGAATTTTACAGATGTAAAAAACCATGGTAGAGTTAATGAAATCTTTAGCGAATTTGTATGAAACTCTTAGTTCTTCGAATAAGGTTTATTTGATGAAAAAATTGTTTAATTCTAAGATGCACGAAGGCAGATTTATATCTAATAATTGGAATGATTTCTGGTCTATTGTAAATCAATTAAAATCGGTAGAAATTTCATTTGATGATGAATTCAAATCACTTTATTCTTATTCTCTTTGCTAGATAGTTGGGATAACTTGGTAATGGCTATAAGTAATACAACGTCTACTTCTAAAGGTTTGAAATTTGATGATGTGGTTAGTGTAATCCTTAATGAGGAAATACACAAGAAAATATTAGGAGAAACATCATTTGAAAACACTTTAAATGTAGAAAGAAAGGGAAAATATAAGGAGAGATCATCAAAGAGAAAGAAGAATGGGAGATCAAAGTCAAGAAATGGAAAATCTAGATCTAGGTACAAAGATTTACTTTGGTGGAATTGTGAAAAGAGACGTCACATAAAGGAGTGTTGGTCCAAGGAAAACAAAGAGAATCTATTAGACAAAGGTAAAGAGGTAAACATTTCAAGTGAGATAAAGCAAGATGCCCTTATTCTCTCCTTCGATAATAAATTAGAATCTTGGGTTTTAGATTCAGGAGCTTCTTTTCATGTTACCCCTAATAAATGTTATTTCATAAATTATGTTCATGGTGATTTTGGACAAGTTTATTTAGGAGATGATGAGCCAGGAAATATTATTGGTAAAGGTGATTTCATCTAAAGTTGCAGAATGAAAATCCATGGATATTGAAAGATGTGAGGCATGTGCTAAGTCTTAAAAGAAATTTGATATCTGCAGGGTAACTAGGTGAATCTAGATGAGTGGTTACATTCACAACTGATTCTTGGAAGGTTACCAAGGGATCTCTTGTTATGGCAAGAGGTAAGAAGGTAGGAACTTTATATTTGTCTACTGGTGTTACTAATTATTTTTCTGTGCTATCTACTATAGATTCAGATGCAACCATGTGGCATAATCGGCTAGGCAATATGAGTGAAAAAGGAATGCATATCTTAAAGGCTAAGGATAAGTTATCAGATTTGAAGTAATTAGATCTTGAATTTTGTGAGCAATGTATATTTGGAAAGTAGAAGAGTGATATTTCTCAATGTTGGGTCAACAAAGAAGGACTAAAAATTGGATCTTGTACACTCAGATGTGTGGGGATTAGCTCAGGTAGCTTCTATTGGAGGATCCAAATATTATGTGACTTTCATTGATGATGCCACAAAGAAGGTATGGATTTATTGTATTAAGCGTAAATCTAATGTTTTTGAGACTTTTAAAAGGTGGAAAGCCCTTGTGGAAAATGAAACAAACTTAAAATTAAAGTGTCTTAGATTTGACAATGGTGGTTGTAGACACCTATAATTACGCCTAAGCAATTTAAATGCTTAAATTGCGCTAATTATCCCCTTTCTCACAAATAGACGACATACCATCAAAATCACTCATATTACCTCTTGTTGTCATTAATTAATTACAATACGCTAATTGATTATGTCACCTATCCAGCTAACAACCTAATTAACGACCTTTCGTTAATTATTTACCCCTTCTCTCTAGATTAATTAATTATTATTAATTAATTAGTCTTCCCCTTCAATTAACTAGTAAATCAATATTTAATTGATTTAATCCCTTCATAATAGCCTGAATCATACTAATATTCCTCTAATTGGGTTCTATAAGCTCACACCTACCTATTAGTTAATCACCTTTGATTAATTAAAGCACCCCCAACTCCCATGATTTTATAAACATATATTAAACCCTTCTAAAGTAAGGTTACCTTTTATAAAGCAACCTTATCCATTTCTAATCATGTTTTACCTTTATCCCACATGCAAAGGGATGAAGTGTTTCATTTATCCATTGGGCTATATAAGGATCCCTCCTTATACCTTTATACCTACACCTAAATCTCTCAAGAGACAAAATAAAGCACATAGTTTCATACTAATAGCCTTTTGTCATTCTTGAGATCTCCATCCTCCATTCTTGAAGAGCTAAGGCTCACACCCAAGCATCCATTGAAGGATCAAAACAAGAAAATATAGTTTGATTTCCATTGAACTACTTAGGTTCATTTTAATGTTAAATTAGGCAATTAAGGAGAATAGAGTTGATTAATTGGCATTATGTTTTGAGTATTTCAAAGTTATAATGTTGAGGGAGGACTTGCTTATTTCTTCATCATGATGGTGCACATTTCTCATTTCTAGCTAGGTTAGGAAGCTATTTCTAGGTGGTAGTTTCTTGCTTTAAATTTAGCTAAATTGATGCAATACTTTTACACATTTGGCACGCCTGGTGGGACCCTTAGTCCCATGGCATTTTAGTTTAAGTTTCTTTGTTTTGGATAACTTTTGATATGCACATGTAGTTATTAATGTATATTTTATTGGAAGTTTTTCTCATTTGATATGTGTAACCTCATGTTCATAGCCATAATTTTAATGGGTTATTGCCATTCTTAAGCTAACTTGTCAAAAATTTGAGATATTGTGAGTTTTCTTGTGTTTGCTACCATATTTTTGTTGTAGGTCTAGCGTAGGCACATTTTTATGGGTGTAGGCATGGTTTTCGGGGTGCACACATCTCTCTGGTGGCACAGGCGCACTGGTGAAATTTGTTACTCTGTTTGCCGATCCCTAGCGCATGTGCGCTAACCCTGGCGCACATACCCTAACCAACACCCAGGCACACTAACCCGGGTACATATGTCATTTCGTACTATACCTTCAATGCATTATGAAACTTGTCAGATTGGTGCACACGCCCTAACTAGGGCGCACATGCTGTTTTAGTGGCGCAGGCACATTTTTCCTGAAGTGTGGTTGTTCTGTTTGTTTTTCTGTCTGTTTTTCTCAGAGTAGCGCATACACTGTTTTTGTGGCACACACACCTCTCTAGTGGTGCAGGCACTTGATAAATCAAAAAATTCCACATAGTGGCACATGTAATGTTTTCGTGGCGCACACATCTCTCGGGTGGCGCAGGTGCATTGTGAGCTGAAAACAACGTTTAGTGGTACATATGCCCTAACTCATGCACATGAGCTAAAAAAGGGACGCATGTGTCCTTTTGCATTTTTAAAATTAAGATGTTGATGTGATAACATTATTGTAGGTTTATCTAATCATATATTTGTCTTTACAGGATATTTTTACATGTTTGTATTTGATTAGGTAATATTTTGCATGGTCTACTTATAGGAATAAGATCGCGTATGCTCTTCCCTCGCGTCCCTTAGGGCGATCTTGGGAATTAGAAATGATTCTTAAGTCCTTTTGATGCTTTGAGGTTGTTAGGAGTATTTGAGTTGGAATTGGTTAATTTGGCATAGTTGAATTAAAGTGTTTTTGCATTTGATATCTTTTTGGATTTTGAAGACATCACATATGCTCTTCTCTTGTGTCCTTGGGCGATCTGGAGAATCAGAAATGGTGCCTTCTCTTTTGATGGAAAACTACTAAAAATCGTCATACAGGACCAAAACGCCATCGCTTGTCAAAGAACGGAGGAATTAAAACAAAAGTCAGAAAACTACTAATACAGTTATTATACAGGTTGCCAAATGGTGTTCAAGCAAACCACATCTAATTAAAAATATAAAACGAACAACATATTCAAAACATTGTATTACAGGTTTTAAAAAAGGGTACGTCCCTCTCCGCTCAACTGGAACATAACCCCTTTGGCATAACGCCTTAAGCTATAACAATGGGGATGGTTCTAGGAACCCCAAAGTAGTCCACGCAAGAGGGAACCTTATGGACGAAACAGGAAGTGCTCCACACTAGCTATCTAACTAGTAAATCCTTTATGAGATAACGTTACAAGTTGTCCCTATGCAACCCTTTTAAGTACACGATGGATGCATTTACTGCCCACTGTGCTTGAAGGGGGCAAAGTCGAGATACTCCCAAACTAGTCAGTGTGACTTTTTGGGTAAATCATCCCACTCATGGATAATCTTTGTAACACCTAGGATGAGATAACCACCTAGGAAAATATACTTTGGCCAGGAGCCCACTTTGACCATTCTAAAACAGTGCTGAGTTGTGAACCATCTTTTATTGCGAAACGTGTGACGCGTTACTTTCACTTAGTTTTCACTTACCCTAAGGTAAGGTGAAACTCTACCGAAGTGAAGCCAACATTTTTCATCCCCATTTTGATCTACTTCCTTCACATTATTTTGACACTTTGTTGATCAAAAGAAGGGTGACTACCTCTGAGTTACCAATCGAATGTTTCTGCCAATTTTTTGTCCATTTATGCCCATCCATGTTTGCGGCTAGGTTAGTTAAACGTCTAAAGTGTGTGGAGATGTATTTATATCATTGGTACCCTTTGTGATCTTGATACCCACGTTAGGATCATCATCATAGTTAGGAATGATTCATAATTTTATCTCCCTTTGACATGTTACCTCGTTTGCATTGTCTCGACATAATTTGACTTGTGGCGTTACACTACCCATGTTTTAACACATCCTTAGTATACTTTGAATTAGTTTGATTTCAAACACTGTCCCAAATCTTGAAGGGTGTCGCTTACTTTTTTTGCGTCGTTTCGATACCACTTTGACACTAATATCTCACTTCTCCGTGAAGCTTGATAGACGTGTCCAATTGGTGTGGTTATGTAGCTTACATTTGTAAACCTCTCGCTTTAACATTTAGGCCTTGTTGGTTGTTAAACTTGTCGTGGTATCCTTTGATTGGGATTCACATTTACCCTTTGTTAATATTTATGCCTTGTTCATTTCAAGCTTGATGTAAATATTGACATTGTGTTGATCATCTTTGCATCGCATTTTCATATGGTGTATTTCCTTGTTGATTGGCTTTGTGTTTCACACTTGCATTATTGTTCCTTGTGATTATTCATTTAGAAAACTTATTTTCTAGGACAATCCCTCTCGATCTCATCGAGATTGCATCATCACACTGTCTATTTTCCTTATACCTTCTTCAGAAAATCATGCACACATCTCCATACTTACACAATGTCTAGCTGGTTGGCCTTATGCTACCCAAATCGACATGTCACTTCCTTCCCTTTGAAGGAGTTCCATCACACTATCTAGATCTAGACATTTGTACTTAAAACAACACCAAAAATGACTGACTATCGCGTGGTACCCCATACTTACAAAAATTTGGAACCTAGGTTTAACAATTTAAATCAAAATATTCCCATTACAACTAAACCTCGTTTAGTTCTTCGTGCTAGAGATTCCATACGGGTAACTCATTCCCCACCTTCATCTCATAGTCGGTGGTATGATTTGAATTCTTTTGATCTAAATTATTATTTGAGTTTCCCCCACTCTTCTTCTAATTCTAATCCAAACATTTCCTCTTCTTCTGAGGATTCCAATCCAAATATTTTCTCTTACTCTTTTGATGATTCAAATCCAAACTACTATTCGAATCCAAACTACTATTTAGATTCATCTAATTTGACTCCTAAGTCATCTAATGCGACTCCTATGTCACGGTCCTCCCTTTCTTCGTAGGACCCATTTTATCAGTCGCCTCGACAACGTCTTCTTCCTTTGAAGATACGTGCGACTCCAAATCCCTCCAATCAAACATCTAATACAATTCTTGAATCGCAGTCCTCTCTTTCTTTGTAGAACCCTTGTTATTTTTCATCTGATGCGATTCATGAATCATGGTCCTCCCGTTCTTCACAGGACCTTCTTCATCAATCACCCCTAATAAGTCTTCCTCCTTTGAAGATTCGTGTGACTCAAAATCCTTTGAGACAAACATCTGAATCAACCCATACGTCGCAATCTATAGACTTTGGACTTAATCCCACTATTTTGCATATGAAATACCATTGTATAGGTAGGTCCACACCACCTTCTTCTACTCCCGCGACATCTAGCTACACATCTTCTTCATCCCCCACATCATTTTATTCTATCAATCATCATCAAACATCTTTTAAGTCTTCCACACCAATTGGATCTCTTTCTTCTAATCAACCCCTGGTGGTTGAACAACAACTCATACCGATTTATCTCTTTCAGAATGAAGAAACAATAATGGCATTTATAGGGGCATATGAAGATATTCCTTTAGTAGATTATGAGAAAGGATTCTCTTTAGACTTTGATGCGTCTGCATATTGTGAGGAAAATGTTAATTCCTTTTATCAAGAAATGAAGGAAGAGCCTCAAGTCATGCAACTTGACCCTCCTCTTATTATTCCATCTTCACATTCTTCATTATGTGATGAAACTCCTTGGTCTTGCATTGGTCCATGACCTATCTTCTCATCACCCAATTTAACTCTTTGTCTATCATAATTCCTCAATCACAATCTCTTATGGGGTCAATGCCAAGTAGCCCTTCATCTTCATCTAGGTGTGGGTCACCTTCTAGTAGCCCTCCCTATGCTATTTGTGGGACATTTTCGAGTAGTCCACTATCTTCTATTCTTGGGGCACATCTAACTAGCCCCTTATCTTCTATGTATGGATCACCCCCGGGTAGTCCATCATCTTCTATTCTTGGGCCACATCCTAGTAGTCAATCATCTTACATCTATGGGTCACATCCTAGTAGCCCTTCTTCTTCTATTCTTGGGCCACATCCTAGTAGCCCTTCATCTTCTATCTATGGGTCACGTCCTAGTAGACCTTCTTCTTATATTCTTGGGCCACATCCTAGTAGCCCTTCATCTTCTATCTATCGCTCACCTCGCAGTAGCCCATCTTCTTCAATCCTTGGACCATATCCTTTTCATCAATCACATCATCTTTCTACCAATGATTGGGGCAAGCCCACCATCATTTCTCTCGTTCCTATCATCAATTATAAACGTTCAATTTCTTCTCCTTCTCGAGGTCAGAAAATTCACAAGTCAGCTTATAAGAAACCCAGATAAATTCTTTATCAAGCTAAGATAAAAAATCCAAAAAGATCCAAAGCTACCAACAACTCAAATGATCATAAAATCCAAAATCAAACATGATTCAATAATGCACACCAACGTACCCATCAAGTATGGCGCAAAGTGTAGAAACCTATGGATAGGGAACTCAAACTCCCACATACGAAAACCATGTTTCAAAACAAATCACAGTCATTTGTTGAGTGTGAACTCACCACGATCATCGAGATCAGGGATAATATCACTCTTGATAAACAAACGCGCTTAGTCTCCGTTATCAAGGAAGTCACAAACATTGTTGTTAGATCTTACCACACATAGTGAATTTGCTAGTCCCAACTTCTTAAAACTGTCAAAAATCTAAAAAATAAAAAACAATTCAAAAAAAACATTGAGAAAACACAACAAAAATCAAAGGTACAAAGATCAAACATTGCAATCAGGTGTTGCGTACACATGGATATTTATTTCTTCCCTTCCTTGATATTCTTTTGCAAGTCTTCCTACCATTTTCATCCCTTCAATGATATTTTTGTTAGCTTATTTGCATGCATTTTGTGATATTTATCTCTATGGTATCCATTTTACCCTGGTCTTTTATCACCTTATTAAATTAAAGAACGAATGACCTCTTAGAGATCCTATCACATTCAACATCTAATGATCTTGTCGCGAAGAACTTTTGGACATATTTTTTGACACTAGCCAATGTCATCATCGTAAGCACTTCCACCTCCTTCCATCAAGCCATCAATGGTTCTTAACCCCTTGTCAAACAAGAGAGCTGAAATAAGTTTTCAAAAGGCAAAAGAATCAAAATCAATCAAAAATCAAAAGCTAAAAGCTACAAAGCAAAAACAAATTGATATATTACTCTCTCTTGGGGTATTTCCAATAATCTCTATCGGGGCTATGGACGCCTGACTGGTAGTAGAGAAATGTTGCGATTAGAATCAAATACATCTCCATCGGGGCTATGGACGTCTGGCTGGCAGCGAAGCAATGTACGGCTATCCTTTCACCATCCATTCACAAAATCACCTTTCATAATAAATCATTCCTACACATTGGCTAGGGTCTCTTCATTTGTTGTCTATTAAATCTTCACTTAAAGAGGTAATAAACTCCACATGAACACACTGGATCTCTATGCGTAGGTAGGATTAGTATGTTACCAAGTGTCTCATTTTGGATCTTGTTTAGATTCTTACTCTAGTCCATATCTCGTCTTACGATTTTTTCCTTTGGTTAATCACTTCTTCATCGCGAGGCTTCTAAGCTACATTAATATCATTCACATCATTCTTCTACTTCATTCAGAACATCCATGTGTATAAGATTACTTGTTTTCCATGTTTGTCACCTTTCACAAAAACAATCTTCTCCTTCCTTTCTATCATGTGCTTTTAGGAAAACTTACACTGGGGGCATCCTTGCTTCTTCCCAGCATTTCATTGGTTTATGTTCATCATCATGTTAAACCTATCCATAATGGCCTTGGGTCCCACTTCTACCTGTGAAGAGTTTACCTTTGAATACTCCCACCTAATCATTGGGTCATTTTTGCATCTTCACCTTTCTAATATGCATGTGGCCTTATGCCTCTGTACATCCCATCTATCGCTATGGGCATCCACACTTCCTTGTCTTCCTGTACATAGTTTCATAAAACTTTCAAAATCAACCAAAACATTCAAATATGTTAGAAAAATCATTAAAAACATTCAAATATGTTTTAGAAAACTTATAACAATTGAAAACCATCCTATAAAACGTCACTCTTTGGTTCTCACTTGTTCATGTGTTTGACTTGTGGATCATCTGGATCTACCTCCATCAACAAAAGCTAGGCTGCTTATTTCGTCTATACTCTGGGGTACAACGAGTTTCCTGGTACTATTTCTTAGTCCACATTGTTTTTCCATCGAACCCAAGTGTCCTCCGTTATTCCCATCACATGTATCCTTGCTTGGGGCACCATCATCAACCCTTGTCGTTAATTTGCACAGGTCATAACTAAAGCTCGATAATAAAAATATTATATTATGTTTCTCTGTTAGTTTAGCTTGTTTACTTTCTCGTATTGCATTGCATTTTTATTGTTGCATGGGGTTAGGCATCTTTCACTTTCTCGTATTGCATTGCATTTTGTATGTTGCATGGAGTTGGTATTTTTAGCAATGGAAAATTGTTCGTAGTATGGCTTTTCATGTCATTCTACCTTTGTCGTATGCTTACATTTTTCATAAGGACCGATGACGTAGCTCTTATGGCAATATGATGACGTCAAAATTGTTCCAATATACAAAGGCTAGAGGCTAAGCTCTTCTCTCCCCTCCATATTTCTCCTACATCACTTCCCCTTCACCCCTAATCTTCTCTCTCACCGGGGCATCCTGCCTTTTCTCCATTCTTCCACCTATCTCTCATCTTTTTCAATCGTCGATCAACTTCTTTCATCACCCCATCAACACTCGAGGGGGCATCTCTCTCTCCTACTAATTTTTCTTCTATCCCTTCAAAATTTTCTTCCATCTACTATCTTTGAAGTGGCGTCACTTATGCCACCCCAAAGAGGGGCAAATGTAGCCACCTATAATTACGCCCAAGCAATTTAAATGCTTAAATTGCGCTAATTATCCCCTTTTTCACAAATAGACGACATACCATCAAAAGCGCTCATATTCCCTCTTGTTGTCATTAATTAATTACAATACGCTAATTAATTAAGTCACCTATCCAGCTAATAACCTAATTAACGACCTTTCGTTAATTATTTACCCCTTCTCTCTAGATTAATTAATTATTATTAATTAATTAGTCTTCCCCTTCATTTAACTAGTAAATCTATATTTAATTGATTAAATCCCTTCATAATAACCTGAATCGTATTAATATTCCTCTAATTGGGTTCTATAAGCTCACACCTACCTATTAGTTAATCACCTTTGATTAATTAAAGCACCCCTCAACTCCCATGATTTTCTAAACATATATCAAACCCTTCTAAAGTAAGGTTACCTTTTATAAAGTAACCTTATTCATTCCTAATCATGTTTTACCTTTATCCCACATGCAAAGGGATGAAGTGTTTCCTTTATCCATTGGGCTATATAAGTATCCCTCCTTATACCTTTATACCTACACCTAAATCTCTCAAGAGATAAAAGAAATCACATAGTTTCATACTAATAGCCTTTTGTCATTCTTGAGATCTCCATCCTCCATTCTTGAAGAGCTAAGGCTCACACCCAAGCATCCATTGAAGGATCAAAACAAGAAAATATAGTTTGATTGCCATTGAACTACTTAGGTTCATTTTAATGTTAAATTTGGAAATTAAAGAGAATAGAGTTCATTAATTGGCATTATGTTTTGAGCATTTCAAAGTTATAATGTTGAGGGTAGGACTTGCTTATTTCTTCATCATGATGGTGCACATTTCTCATTTATAGCTAGGCTAGGAAGCTACTTCTAGGTGGTAGTTTCTTGCTTTAAATTTAACTAAATTGATGAAATACTTGTACACAGTGGTGAGCAATGCAACAAGGCTTTCAATGATTATTGTTCAGTGAATGAAATACAAAGAGAAAGAATGGTTCCCAGAACTCCATAGGAGAATTGAGTTGCAGAAAGATAGAATAGAACAATCATGGAATATGCTAGAAACATAAGGATACATGCCGATTTACCTTCAAAGTTTTGGATAGAAGCAGTGGATATAACAATGTACTTAATCAACCATGGGCCTTCAACAACACTGGATGGTGGAATACTAGAAAAAAGCTTGGTCTGAAAAAGAGGTAGATTTTTATTTTCTTAGAGTTTTAGCTCAGAATCTTTTATGCATGTTGATAGGGAAAATAGGAGGAAGTTGGATGCTAAATCTAAGAGATGTACTTTCATTGGTTATGGATCTATGGTGATTTTGAATATAGATTTTGGGATTTAGAATATTTTAATATTGTTAGGAGTCATGACATTGATTGGAATGAAAAAAGAATGTACAGGGATCAAGTTTTGGTGGCTAAACATGAATAGGTTGATGAGATATTGTGAAGGAAAAATCAATTTTTAGACCTGAAAGCAGACCATCCACAAACACTGACGTTAGTTCTACAGGAACTGATGTTGAGTTAAGATAACCGGCATCGGTTGATAGGAGTAAAATTCAAAGACATTCATCTACAGGAACTGTCATTCGGTACTCCTCAGAACCGATGTTGCGATAAGGAAACTGCAGTCAGTCGACAAATAAAGGAACTGCGATCAGTTATAGAACTTTGGTCAGTATTAGGAGACCAGTGTCAGTCACTAACAAAGATTGACATGAATGTGCAACATGCACAAAATGAGTCCTTGAAAACCTCAGATCTCAATGAGAAGGTCACAAAGGGTAAGTATACCTCTAGAGACATTTTCACCTTCCTTTTTTGATTTATTACCGACTAATAGTGGTGAACTAGAAAGCTTTGAAGAAGCAATGTAGGTAGATACCCATGATGTAGTGGGAGCATGGACAAGGATGAGGATATTGACTCCTTGGAACAAAATCAGACATGGTATTTGGTTAAGATGCCAGCAGGTAAGAAAACACTACAAAATAAATGGGTTTATAGGATCAAGGAAGAAGAGGGTGGACTGAAAAGGTACAAGGCGAGGCTTGTGGTAAAGGGATTTTCACAAAAAGCAGGTATTGAATTTGATGATATTTTTCTCCTGTAGTTAAGATGACTTCTATTCATATTGTTCTAAGTTTGGTTGCAACAAAATATTTGCATTTAGAACAACTTGATGTTAAAATGGATTTTCTTCATGGTGATTTGGAGGAAGAGATTTATATGCAGTAGCCGCTTGGTTATGAAGTCAAGGGTAAGGAGAAACTTGTGTGTAAATTGAAAAAGAGCCTATATGGGCTCAAACAAGCTCCAAGGCAATGGTATTTGAGATTTGACAGTTTTATGCATGAGCATGGTTATATGAGATGTGAATCTGACCATTGTGTTTATTTTAAGAAGCTTGAAAATGGGAGCTATGTTATTTTGTTATTGTATGTGGATGATATGTTGATTGTAGGATCTAGTATGCAGGACATTGGTAAACTTAAAGAAAGGTTAGCTCACACATTTGCAATGAAGGATTTGGGAGCTGCAAAAAAATCCTTGGCATGCAAATTCACCAAGACAGGAAAAACAAGAAGTTGTATTTGTCTCAGGATGCTTATATCAATAAGGTGTTGGAAAGGTTTAACATGCAAGATACAAAACCTATTAGTACACCTATGGTTGGACACTTCAAATTGAGCAAAGATCAATTTCCTTCATCACATGCAGAGGTTGAGTACATGGCACATGTATTCCTATGCTTCAGCAGTAGGAAGTCTTATGTATGTCATGGTTTGTACTAGACCAGACATTGCATAGGCAGTGAGAGCTGTGAGAAAATTTAGGGCTAATCACAGTAAAGAACATTGGAAAGCATTCCAATGGATTCTCATGTATTTGAGAGGGAAATACGACATGGAGTTATGCTATGGAGGGTCAGATACTTCTTTACGTGGCTATGTTGATTCAGATATGGCTGGAGATTTGGATGGAAAGAGGAGCACCACTGGATATGTTTTCATAGTAGGTGGAATGACAGTTAGCTAGATTTCGAGATTACAGAAGGTTGTGGCTTATCTACTATAGAGGCAGAGTATGTTGTAGCTACAGAAGCTAGCAAGGAGATGATATGGATGAGTAGGTTCATGGAAGAGTTGGGAAAGGAACAAGAGGATTGTAGATTATAGAGTGATAGTTAGAGCGTGATTCATCTGAAAAAGAACTCATCATTTCATTCAAGAATGAAACACATATTCAGTTGACGTATCACTTCATACAAAGTGTTGGAGGATGGATAACTAAAGTTAGAGAAAATCCATACTGGATGAGAACCTTGCGGATATGATAATGAAGCCATTGGTAAAGGATAAGTTGGAGCTTCACTCCGCTTTGTTGGTCTTCGAGTTTAAGACTTGAGGAGGAAGAAATGGGCCAAGGAAAAGGAACCAAGGATGGTGATGTACAATACATTGCATCAATTGATCTCCAAGTGGGAGATTGTTGAGTGTGGAGCTTAATTGCTTCACAAGAAACTTGATTTTACATGTTACTAGTTTTGACAAGTAACCAACATTGGTCAGGATATAAGCGACATCACTTAGGAGTGTAACTGGTGTCAGTCAATCCAGGTTCAGAAGTGACCGACATGGTCAGGCAGTAACCGACATGGTTACCTGTGACGTTGGTGATTTATTTTTTTAGACAAGAATTAGAATAAATTATTTTTCTTTAAAGATGATTTATTGATTTTAAAAGCATAGTTAAGATTCCCAAAATAGATATATTTGCATGTATGCATTGTAAGAGGGTAGTAAGAAGAAGAGAATAAAATAACAATTGTTTGAATGTAAGTTTTCTTGGTGAGAAATAAAGAGTAGCTGAGTGAGGAAAAATCATTGAACATCCTGTGAGGTGTTGGAAGACAATATATCTTCATTGTATTTCCTCTATAAAGCACTGAATAATAATATTGGCCATTTCTTGGTGGACGTAGCCCACACTGGGTGAACCATGTTAAATCTAGTGTTATATTTCTCATGTTTTATTTTATCTTTTGGTTATTTCCACATTCATTGCTTGTGTGCTTTATCTGATTATAGATCTGTGCAACACTTTTTATATGGTTTAACCCCAACAGAGTCAAGTTGCCTCTGCATCAACCTAACTCATTCTCACAAATTTCTAGAGTTTTTCTCTCCCAACTTGGTAAGCTAATCTAGAGGAAATTTCCACCTTTTTGCTTAGCCTTGTAACTGATCCCTCTATGCATGGTTTCCAGTTGCCCACTATGAATCACCAAGTCCTTGGACCCTAAGTCACTCGCACCAAGATCACCCTCTCGTGTTTGAAAGACATGACTCACATATCTAAACTATTATAAATCTGGAAAAAGCTCACAT
The DNA here is from genome assembly GCA_019776745.2 of Taxus chinensis. Classification (NCBI taxonomy): domain Eukaryota; kingdom Viridiplantae; phylum Streptophyta; class Pinopsida; order Cupressales; family Taxaceae; genus Taxus; species Taxus chinensis. Next base: position 63,596,856 of record CM034151.1, read on the forward strand.
TCATTTCTATGTAGTTATACCAAGCTCCTCATGATAAACATGTTGAAGATCTTTTCTTGTTTAGACTCATTAGATCTCGGACTATCTTTAACTCAATCCCATGAAAGCGCAATCTTCATTGAGCTCCTATGAGCTTAGTCCCTTATAATAATTTTGTAGCACAAAGTTGGCTCCTTTGGATGACTAGTTTGCTTTTAGCCATCCATACCTCTACCTCAGTGAATTGTTCCCTATCGAGTTAGGCTTTCTATTGAAGTAACTCCCTTCTAATTTGACTACACTAACACGACTGAGTTTATAAAATAGATCGACATTGCCTTGCTATGTTTAAGCATAAAAAAAGGCCAACCCCTTAGAAAAACTGCCTTCGAGCTACACACCGAGCATCCTTCCGAGATGGAAACTAATTTGAGCCTGTATTTGGGCTTCCCCTATTTGATCTTGTTTAAATCTAGGAGAGCTCACTTAACAATTTAGTTAATTATTTTAGTCATTTTATCTTTGTGATGGGCCAGTTATGAACAACACCATACTGGGACCAACATCGTAATTTATTCGTAATAGGACCTATGTTGTCCAATTTATAAAAGAATAGCTGTGTGCTATTAAATTGGATAACGATTCAGTAATAATTGGTGTCGAATCCTTGTATTGGGAAATTAGTATGTGACACGTGGCAACCTCTCAAACGATAAACCAGTTGCACAATTGGTCGATATCTTATGTCAATTAGTGGGGTGCCATTTGTCATTGTGTGTCAGAGTGACATGTAGACTTCTGGACAACCATAATCGTTTTTTTGCAGGCCTATGACACACGTGTTTCTCAGTCTCATTTGAAAGTTATTGATGTGGGCTACACTCTAGGCCATTCAAAATTCAACACATTTTATCGGGGATTTGGTAGGTGGAAAATAGGGAAAACATCTTTCTAGCCATTAATGAACACATTTGATTGCTCTAACCACCCATATTTGATCTAATTTTCCCTCCTTAGTTCTTCTACACGCCAAAAAAATTTGGAGAAGTGCATTTGTCAGATTGCAAGCAGATTTGCAGGCATTTATTACTTATTGTTAGTGGTTGTGATTCAAGCAATTTCACATGATTTCCCTGGGCTCTTTCTCCCTTTCTCATCAATTCATCTATAAATTTAAGATCTTGGCTCATTGTCCCAAAGGGTTGGACATAACCTCTGGAATCTTCTATCATTTGCTAAGGGTTATCGATCTTTGTATTGTGAGTTGCATAACCTCTAGATCTGGCTCTTGCATGTGGATATCGACCTCATACACTCATTGTAACAAATTTTGCATCCTTGGAAGTAGCAATAAAAACATCATTTTGTAAAGCTATTCTCTACCTTGATGTGTTTTCTATTCTTCTCTTTCGCATCCCCTTTCACATTATGTGCTTGGGTGTGTCACTTTAAATCCCTTGCAGCTCCATCTTATTGTTTTTATTTCATCTGAATCGAGTAGTTGAATGCTAACTCTAGTTTGTGACGTGTGCTTGGCCTCTATTCTTTCTCCTTCATTTTCACTCAAAATAGATATGTGTTAAACCCACTTTTTTCTAGTGTTATCACCTTTCTTAGTTTAGTTTTCTTCTCATGTTATCCTTGTATCCCTGGTCCCTTGGGTTTTGTTAGCTTATACAAACAAACCCTTTCCAACATTAGAAGTAGCAGTAGCAGTAGAAATAGGTAGAGGAACCAGCCTTCCCCAAAGGTCTGTCTCAAGTGCGTATTAGGTCCCACAACTTGTAGACAGTCCCATTGTTGACTCAAATGAATCAGTCCATTCGGATATTGAGACACGGGTGTCAAGTTTGAACGACCAACACTATTGATTGACAACATCTTTTGGGACTGATTTTCTTTATTTATTATACTTTTATTGACCGTACACAATGTACATCCATGTCGAAGTGTTTGAATAATTTATCTTTTATGGCCTTAGACACTAGCACCCAGTTTAGGACACAAGTGCCCAAGTGCTCATGTCCCTTCTGGGTGCTCAGGACCTTCTTTTATTTCTTCTTACTCTAAATCTGCATCCCTTTTACTTTTGGGTCCCTTTTGTTTTACAACTTTAGGCCATCCTTTTAGTTGTAAAGGAATTACAAAATTCAAACAAGCTCCTGAATCATATATATAGACACACATAGTTATAGCTCCCAAATGAAGGGCCATGTCTTTGCACCAAACATTACTTATCTTCCCATAAGTGGGTCATTAAAAGTCACAAGAGTATTTTAAAGGCATTCATCTAACACACTCATATAAGGGAAAAGGCCTACATCACTTTGCATACACAACATAGGATGGGGAAGTTCATTTTATTCCATCACACACATTCCATACATTGTTACATTCTAGAGTCTAATCCATTATCAATGTGAAATTTGCACAAGGTTGCAACCTAGGCATCTATTACATACACATTCAAAGCTTAGAACTATCATGGAGTCTAAAATATAGTGAAATTTTTTAGTACTAAGCTCACTCTTTGGGTGACCCACTTCGGGGTTAGTCTGAATCTAAAATTTGCATATTTTTTTATATATATTTGATGTGGTTTGTAGACATGTACATGTAGAATTTTTTTAATATAGTTACAGGGTCTTACAATTTGACAATCTAGGATTGAATACCGATAGTGAAATCTAAGGGAAACTAATAATAGTATCTCTGTCCTGACACATGAATACTTGACAAAAACATTAGGCTCTCTAATCCTGCACCGCAAGAACGGTGCTTGTGTCTTGTATTAATGTCAAAATCAAGCATCCCAAAACCTCTGAGTGAGTCTAGCCAACACTATCTTATAGATTTTTTTCAACAGTTCTCCTTCCTAGATCATCTCACATATATATGGACACAAATCAGCTAAGTCTGAGAAAGTATGCAAATAGGGGTGGATTGCCCCTAACTATTTTTTATTGATCCCTCAATGGAAATCAAAATTAGGAATGGAAGGGTGCAATACTTATAGATATTACACATGATCCAGTTACAACCATATGAGATGAGTTACACAGGTGTAACCAAAAACCATATTGATATAATACAAACAAATAATATGTATGCAACTATGCATACAAAACTATCCTGACATATAGTTCAAAGCAACTTAAATAAAACAAAATAAATGGTTATACAAATATAACCAAATAATAATATCAAACTACCTAGTAAATGCATAATTAATCCTAGGTGAACTAAGTTTTATTCTTAACATTCCCCCCTTTAATTTTGCATTGCCTCAAGGGATGAGGAGAGGAACTCTCTGAACAACTTGAATTTGTCACGTGCAAGTGACTTTGTGAAGATATCTGCTCATTGTTCATCTGTTGGGAAAAATTGAAGCTGTATATTGTGTTTTCAAGACATGCTTGTGCATGAAATAAACTTGTAATTTGATGTGCTTTGTTCTCTAGCGAAAAAATGGATTGCAAAAATGTTTGAGAACACCCTCATTGTCGACATACAAGGTAGTCGGTCTTGTCCCTGTGGTATTCCAAGTCCTTTAAGTATGTGACATAGCCATATCACTTCATGCAAACAGCTTCACCTGCTAGCACGATACTTATGCTTCTGTAGAAGAGAGACCTTGAAATAAAGTGTCTGTTTCTTGATTCCCCATGATATTAGTCCATATCCCACAAATAACAAAAACCCCTAAAGTGGATATTTTTTCATCAATGTTTCCTACATGATCTGAATCTGAATATCGATTCAAGAAGAATTTGATTCTTTCTATCTTATATTCTAGACCAAGATCCACTATTCTTCTTGTAGATATTCCATAGATTCACCTTGTTCCCTTGATGATATCCTCAAGATCATCTTTCCTTGCTTTCCCTCCAATGAAAAACTTTGGGTTCCTAGCATCAACCTGGATAGATAGCTCACCGCAAAGCTGATATCTGGTCTAGTGTAGGTCAAGTAAATGAGACTCTCAATCAACTGTTGATAGAGAGTTACATTTACCACAGGAGATGGATCTGAACAATATAATTGCAATCTATTCTCCATATGTGTAGCAATAGGCTGTGCAATTCATTATCTTGAATTTATCGAGCATTGTCTTAACGTATACTTCAACTGAGAACAAAAATATGTGATTCTCTTTCTATCATACTTCTAAGTCCAAGATAATAGTGCATCATCCCAAAATCTGTCATGTCAAACAATCATGTTAAGATCTTTCTTCGTTGCATCGATTATATTCACTAAACTGCCAATGATGACTAGATCATCGACATAAACAACAACAATCACAATCTCCCCCCCTTACTTTTTAAAGTAGAGATTGAGGATCATATGGATTTATAAACAAATCCATGTTGTATGAGATGTTCATCAATTTTGATAAACAAAAGCTCTGAGGTTCCTGTTTAAGGCCATACAGAGATTTCCTGAGTTTGCATACCTTTTCTTCTTGACTAGGTACAACATATCCCTCTAGGTTGAGTCATGTAGAACTTCTTCTTATAAATCTTTGTTCAAAGGCACTTTTTACATCCATCTGATGGACTTTCCAACCAAATTGTGCAGCTAGAGAAAAGATTAACTTGAAAGTTTTTATCTTATTTCTGGGAGCAAAACATCTCCTCATAGTCAATTCCTTATTTTTAACCATATCCCTTTAACAACTAGTCTAGCCTTATGTACTTTATCTATTCTTCTCATTCTCTTTGTACTTCATTTTGAATTATCAATCTACAACCAATCAAATTTTTCCCTGGTGGAAGATCTGTAAGTTGTCCAAGTGTTATTTTTCATAACTTGATTATATTCTCATACATATGGCATGTTTCCAAGGTTTAGAATTGTAGGGCTTCCTGAAACTTTGGATGGCTCAGTAGATTCAATAACTTTACTCATTAAGGATAAATTAAGACCTTCTTTCGTGCCATACTGCGAGTTCTATTCCAGTGGTAGATGTGTCAGGGACACTATCCAATTTCGCATCTCATATTATACATAATTGTATACCACTTAGGCATACATTGTTGTGGTTCCTATGGGTCATGGTTGATTTTCATTACTCATCTTCCCCATCATCACTTTCATCATCTAAGTGATAATCATCAACTCTGTTTTACACTATAGGGATGATCTTTTCATCATGTGAGTGTATGGAAGGAGTCATCTACTTCTTTCTTCTCAAAGAAATTCAACATCCCTACTCAGTGTATAACCCTTCTTGTTCTTCAGATCCACAATCTATATCCAAGTGCTTCATCACTGTATCCCAAGAAGATGAAGTTTTTTCGTGATTCTCATATTCAAGGCTTACCTTTATGTTTCTTAGGAATATGCATACTGAGATTTTACTTTACATCCTGAAAACTCTAAGGTGTGAAATAGATGGCTTATTCCATGACCATGATTCTAGAAAATGGTGTTACTCCATCAAGAGCTAACATTGGGAACTCTGTTTAAAAAATAGACTGTAATAATTAGTTGCTTCTATCCAGTAATTTTTTTGATAAACCTGCATCATCAATCATACATCACACCATATCCATGATAGTATGATTTCACCTTTCAAGAAGATACCATTTTGTTATGGAATGTGTAGAGGAGGATCCATTTGCTACATGAATTATCCTATGAAGTTTCCAAAAAATCAGTTGAACTCATTACTGGTGTATTCTCCACCTTGATCTGAGTAAAGTGTTTTTATGTCCTACTAGAATTTCTTTTCAACAAGGGCTTTGAACTTCTTGAAAGTTTCAAAATCTTGGTACTTTTGTAGAAATACATTATATCCACATTTTTCTTGATAAATAGATCAACATTATAGCATGAAATATTGAAACGCTAGAGTAGCTATGTGGTCATTGGTCAGCACAGATTGGTATGCACGCAAGTCCAAATTTGATTTAGCCCAACAATGTATTATGTTTGAATGCTCTTTGTTATTCTTTTCCTAAACTAACATGATGTAATTTTGATGCATGTACCCTATGTTGGATAAGTTTTGAACACCCCTAAATAATGTAGTTGACGAATGATAGCCAAAAAATGTCAAATTTCAATGCCATATGTTAAGATGATGATATATCCTTAATGCTACAAGTGCTTGATCATTTCATTGAACAAAATACAATTGAAACATTGTTCTTACATTCGGAAGCTTTTGCAGGTGCACTTTTTGAGATTCATGACATTATCTCAAATACAATGAACATATTTTTACCGCCTTTACAATGGAAAATGTCAATTTTGAGATTGTGATCTAATAATTGACTTAAGGATAACGTTGTGTATTTTTTGTTGCAAGCCTAGGGACGTAAAGAACATTTGTAATTTTACAATTATGTTGCCCAATGGATAGTGAAATGTGAACCAATTCCTTCAATTTTTTAAGATGTTTATCGTCACCCAAGGAGACATGATTTTTCGTGATTGTTTTACTCATTAGTGAAGAAACAATGTTTCTTTCTTATGATTTGTGTAGTCCTTGCACTCCATTTCGTTAGACCAAATTTGATTTGTACAATTGGATACTTCATTTGACTTGTATGCAGAATATAGGAAGTCATCGTTATCAAATTGATCTTACTCCGTATTCGCAACTAAAAATTCCTTGTTGAGTTGGTTCTTCTTAGGACTTTTGATTATGTTTGTCCTCATGTTTACTCTGTTAAGTTGGCCAACCCTATTTTGTTTGTTGGTAATTAATATTTTTACCACTTGATGATCCTTTTTGGAATGTGTTGAAGGGTAAAAATTCTTTAACTCATTTCCTTTTCGACCACAAATAACACATTTTTGTTGGCCCTTTTGAAAGCCTTGTTGAGTATTACCTTGCTTCTGAGGTTGTTTACTAGAACTTAGCCTATTTTTTTCCTTTTTGGAATTAGAAGTAAAGTTTCTTATCTTGAGTTTCAGTAGTTGAGTGAATAAATTCCTCTTGTTGTATCATATTCACTAACTCATTCAAAATTTATTGTTGGACTAGTTATGTTTAACGTGGTCACAAAAATCCTATGAGCTCTCAATATTATAGGCATGAGTGATGTGTCATTTTATTACTTCTTCATATTCCAAAGCTTGAAGTGATGCAGTGCAAAATGTTTCTACTCTTCTAAAAAACATTTGAACTTTTCTCAATTGGTTGCATTTTCAAGTTAAATAGTTGACTCTAGAGATGAAGTATTTTGTTCTTATTTTGGACTCATATATGTGTTTTCAACTTGTCCCAAGATTTTTGATTGCTGCTTGTGATCTCACGATATTGAGGTTGTACCTCATCTGAAACAGTAAACATGGATTATTAACTTTCCTTTTTTATTTACATGATCAAATGTAGTTTTTGTGTAACATTTGTTGTGATATGGGATTTTTAATGTATCAGAAACAACAAACCATATATTTTGCAAAATGAAAGGTTGTGATATGAATTTTTATTTTCCATGCTGTGATAATTATCAGAATGTAAAAGTTGTTGAATCTGGAAAAAGTAATTTTGGTGTCCGTAATTGTGGTTTGATTGTGAAGACTTATAAACAATTGAAGAAAAAAATTGAACACTTTTCCTCCCTTAAAGCATGCATACAACACGAAAAAATATTATTTGATTTATTTTGGGCTCCTTTTTGGCCGTGCACAATGAATTTTTGGCACTATTTCCCTTGTTAAAAAATTTTGCTTTGTGGCCGGTTTGCAAAAATAAAATGGCCCTCGTGGCTGATTTTAAAAAACAAAATGGACTCTTTGGCCTCTTTTCAAATACAAAAAATCTATTTTATTTAATAATCCTTGTTACAAAATGAAATCTTATTAGTTACCAATACGTTTAGAGCTCATTAAAACCAGACACTTTCAAAATAACTGGACACCTCAATCCGATTTGGTACCTTCAGTTGAAATTTATGACTTTTTTCCCACCTTGAGTGGAAATATATTTCCGGGCCCCTGTTCTTGAGAGAAAGTTGTATATTCATTTTGAAATATCTAAAAATTGTAAATTCTTCTAATTTTTTCTACGAAATCCAAAAAAGGAAATTTTTTTCAAAAAACATTTTTTTCTTAAAAACACCGCCCGATTAGGGCTTACCTAGCTTGCATGCACCTTGTTTTTTAAGCTAACACCATTATCTCTTTTCCTTGACTCACTTTAATGTTTCATTATCCCAACAGTTTTTATTATTTATTTCTCTTTACTTTGGCTTCACGCAAGTATTTTGTTTTTTTAACCCTGTAGCTTTCGACAATAGTTTTCACCGTTGAAAGAACCTTGGTCACTTTATATTTATTTGCTTTAAATCTATTACAAGCACGTCTTCAATTCTTCTCTTCAAAATTCTCTTGATTTATGAATGCAATCTCCAGGTTGATTGATAGGACTTCGAGAGGTCTGATTTGTACACATATCTTCTCACAGGCATGTAGAATTCTTCTTGCTAGATATATGCAAAGATCTCTCAAAGCACATTGAGAAGAGGAAGGAGAAGTTATGTGGGGAGCTTGAAAATGATCAGGCCTTCCCACAATACAAAAATATTGTGTTCTATTTGGGGGCATTTGCCACCAATGCTTCGAATTTAAAACGTTTTAAAATTGAGAAGGTAACATGTAATTTTTTCTTAAATTTTTTTTATCTAGAGAATGAAACAATGTCACCTTTTGCAACAGAGTTTCTTCCAAGTTTACAAGGTCCCTGTCATTTCACTCCAAGTGTTCTTCAACTAGAAATCAACTATGAATCGAGGTTTGGGATTCAAGTAGGGGCTATGAAATGGCATGGTGGAATCTATGGCATCCTCTAGCTCTATAATTTCTCCATATCTTCCCTAAACATTCCCTAAAAATTCCTACACTCTCTCTGGATCAAAATAGTTACTCTGATACCAAATCTTGAGGAATGAATACTTAGAAAACAATATTTGACATATACGTTTTGCACAGAAACAAGACTGGTGCTTATGTATTTTATTAATATCAAAATCAATCATTACCAAACAAATGAGAGAGCTGCAATATTTATAGCATATTCAACAATTTCTATCTATATGTGCTAAATATATGGAAAAAAATCTTATTAATATGAGAAAATATGCAGAATCTAGCATTTTGCCTACTATACTTCCCCTATTTTCATGTAAAACACCTAGGAAAAAAACATGCAAGATAGTTCATGATCCCACAAACATAGGGATGAGAACACTCTATCTAACTTAGTTAACTAAAAACTAAGGATAACTAATACACTATTCACATAAGTTTAAAGTATTTAAATTAAATACTTTAACTTGTACATTTATTCAAATATCAACTAATGATTAATTAAGCTAAGTTTTATTGCTAAGATTTTTGTTAGGAATAAAACTTAGCTTAATTCATCATTAGTTGATACTTGAAGGTAAATGTAATAAGTTAGATTTAAATACTTCATGGAAACCTATGTCAATATGTATTAGTTATCCTCATATTAGCTTTAGTTAACTATAGTCTACTTCAAGTGTTATTCATCCCAATCGGTGTCCTGTGAGTGACCCATGGTTCGATCCTTTACATTTTTTTTCCCAAATGATATTCCATGAGGAGAAATAAGGGGAAGTATAGGGGCAATAGCTGCTATATTAAAATTGCATATTTTCTCATACTTAGGTGATTAATGTTTCCATATATTTTGGATGAGGTATAATTTTTCCAATAGTCTATAAATATTACATCTTTCTCATTTTTTTTGTAACCCCTTGAATTTGATATTAATAAAATACTACAAGCTTACCATCATATTTTAATGTGCATATAGTGTAAACTACGAAAAATGTACTACTAACAAGGAAGTAAAATACTAACAATCATACCTCCTCCTTCGCGTTCCATAGAAAACCTCAGAATGGGCTAGGAAACTTAGATTGAGCCCTGATTGTGTGATATGTAGGTGCTTTTCTTCAAGACAGAGAAAGACCTTCCTGTAACAATGATCCACTTACTTTGCACTAGATGGGTAAAAGGATTATGGATTTGGGGTGCTTTAGGATGAGGCTATTTGGGCATTAGGACGAGGCAGAAGGATGTTCTTTTCTCAAAGGATGCAAGAACTTAGATAAGGCATTCAAGCTTATTCTCTGTGTGTTTAGAGGGGAGGGGTAAGGTTGTATTTATAGCCTGAGGGAGTGATTAACTGTAATTTAAGTAATCATGGTTTGAAAATGTGGGCAAGATTAGGTGAGTGGGGACCATGAAGAATAGGTGAGTGAGCAAGATTTGATGGGGGCCACTAAGAATTGGATTTTTAATTCATAAGTGGAGGATTTTAGGTGAGTGGGGACCACGAAGAGTGGGTGAGGATTTGATTTTGAATTTTTAATTCAATAGTAGAAAAACATGGAGAATAATGACATGTGGTGAGGATTGGGTTATTTTTTGGATTTGAAATGGATAATTAATCAAATTATATTTGATTAATTCGAAGTGTATTTTTGTGGGAAATGAGGTAGGGGAATTAATTGATTTAGGACAGATGTGAAATTAGGGTGTCTACATTTTCCCCTCTTTGGAAGGGTACTATGAAAGTAGTGTCCTTTCAAAGAAAGTAGATGAGATGGGGGAAGAATTCAATCTACTTTTATTAAGCAAAAAGTAGAGTGAATGTTTGTTGGGGAGAATGGAAGGTGGTGAGTGACGGATGTCATGGTATCCTCCAAGACAAAAATTTCATGAGAAGATGTGATTATGGACAGATGTGATGATGCCCCCTTGAGAGGGCTGACGAGAATGGAATATACGACAGAACTCTCGAAAAGAGGAGAGATGAATTCTTCAAGGAAGAGGATGATAATGGAGTGGAAGAGACTGGAATGACCACACGACGCAAATGGAGAAAGGATTCAATCGACCTTGAATGCTAGGTGTGAGGGTGTGTGGGAAGATGAAATGGGAAAGAGAAAATGGAATGGATATGATTGGGAGTTGATTAGGAGAAGAGTAAGAAAGGTGAAGGGTCATGGAGATAGGGTAGGGAAAAAAGGAATGAAAAAAGTAGAAGAGAATAGGAGAGAGCAATGATAGGGGAAGAAGGGAATGATGAAGGAAAAACAAGTAGAAAATAGGAAAATGACAGAGTAGAGGGTGAAGGTATGAAATAGAGAGATGTGCAAAATGAAGGAAAAAACTGAGATAATAAAGAGGGATGTATGAAAGTGAAAGAAATGATAGAGCTGAGAAAAGAAAGAAACGAGGAAGGATAAATAAGGAGAAGACAAGGTGGGAGTAAGGGGTGAAATTGATGAAAAATTGAAAGAGGATGAAAGAAGAAGTAGAACAGATGAAAAAAGAAACTATGAGGGGTGAGGAAAGTGTGAAAAAAAGTAGAGAAAAGAAGACAAAAAAATACATAATGAACAAAAAGGTAGGGGTGGTAGAGAAAAGGAGAAGTGGTCAGAAGAAACGTGAAAATTAGGGGAGAGGAAAGGAAGATAGAGTGAATATAGGGAGAATATTGAAGGAACCGTGTCATTGCGAGGAAGACCAAGGAAAAGAATATGGAAAAAACCATATGGAGATGCATGTGGAGGGTGGTATGATAAAAAAGTCAGGACAACGCTGAAGAGCCAGGTTATTGATGGGGAAGTAAGGAGGAAACGTGATGAAAAAAGGGGAAGAAGATGATACAGGGGAAGGAAAATAAGACGAGGGGTGGGAGAGAGAAGAGGATAACATAGAAAATGATGTAGAAGGAAGGGAATACAGAAAGGGGATAATAAGTGGAAAGTGAACAGTATGAGGAATGTAAAGAGAAGAAAGAGGGGAGGAATGACATCAGATTGGAAAAGATGTAGAGATGCATGAAATGAGGATACTAGGATTACAAGAAGATAGAAAAAGGATGTATGATGAAGACAATAAAGATATTGAAGAGGGTGAAGGGAAGATGGAGAGATGGGTAAGAAGTGACAAGAAAGGGTGGGATTGGGGGAAAAGAATAGGAGAGAAAAGAGAATGGGGGATAGAAGAGGCAATGCCAATGAGGGGACGTTAGGGAAATTCCACTAACAATGAGTGGTGAGGAAGGGTGAGAGAAAAAATGAAGAAAAGGAGAAAGTTAATAAGGATTGGAGACGATAACACCAACGAAGGGATGTTAGGAAAAGCCCACTAACATTGAGTGGTGGGCTTAGAGAAGGGAAGGAATGAAGGTAAAATCTACAAGGTCCAAGGGAGTGAACGAGGTCGTGCGGGATGAGGATTGATGATTTTTAGGAAAAGTCCACTAACAATTATTAGCATGGGAATAGAAAATGATGATGAAAGAATGATAGAGGATTGCCAACAATAATGGCGAACATGTATGTGGGTATAAAGGTAGAAGGATTTGAGAAGATGAAGTGGAAAGAGTAAATAAAATGGGAGGCATGAGTTGGGACTAGGTGAAATTGATGAGAGGATGTGGGAGATGAGGATGAAGAAACAAGACATGAAAATAATGGGAAGAAACAGTATGAAGGATGATGGATCAAGAAGTGGAAAATGGGGGAAAAGAACATGATTGTAGGTGGAAGAGATTAGACGTATGTTGTAATATGATAGGTAGAGAAAGGATACTTGTAGGAGGAAAATTTTGTTGTTAGGAGAGACTAGGTGGAAGAAGCGATCAAAAAAGTGAATGAAGAATGAGGCGAGGGAAAATTTAACAATGATGAGTTTGGTATAGGGAGGACCTTAACGTAAGATTTGTCATGTGTTGGAAGTGGTTAAGTAAGATTTCCAAGAGAGTGACACTTGAGATCATAAGTGGGAAAGCAATAAGTGGTGTGTGCGAGAATGGAAGAGGAGGTGAAAATATGTGATAATGGGGAATGCTGATGAAAAATTTAAGGGTGAAGGATATGTAATGATGGGGAAAGGAAACAATGGTAATATCATCCTTAAGAGGGGACTCTTAAGAGATATCTCTATGCCAGGTGCAAGTGGTTAAGTAAAATTTCCAAGAAGTGGATGATGATAATGATGGTAAAAAGATGTGATGATGGGGAATGAAGAGAAAATATGTACGGTGAGAATGTAGAGTGATGGGACAAGTGCAAGATGACATTTTATGGTTAAGAGAGTCTCTTAAGTAATATTTTCATGCCTCCGAAGTGGTTTCATAAGATCGCCAAACCGACAGGGATGATATGCAAGGAGAAAGACAAGATGATATTGGGGTACAGGGTGGAATGGTAGGTTGAAGAAGATGATCATGAAAAGAGGTGGGAGAAATTAGATGGGGGGAAATATGATGGGATGGGGGAAGGCCATAGGGAAGATCAACCTTAAGTGGAAGTCTTAAGTAGGATTGCCATGCGGCTGGAATGGTTAAGTAAGATCGCCAAGTTGAAGAAGAAGGATGATGATAGAGTTAGTGGGAATAGGGTATGAGAAAATGGATTGAAGGGGAACCCTCAAGTTAATTTTCCACACTATGAGAGCATGTAATTAGGATGACCATGCTAAAGATTGGTTTGGGAAAGTATGAGAAAAAGCAGTGGAGGATCCTGAGTGTATAGATCTGATAATTAAGGTGATAACAAGAAAAAGGAAACAAGGAGTGTACATGAATGGATGAAGGAATATTGTAGTGTGAAGTGTGGAGAGTGTGAGGGTAATCCTTAATTGTTATGCCTACGTGTTGCGAGTATGATGCGAGAATGAGAATAGAAGAGTGGCAGAGGAGAATGTGTTTGGTGGGATTGTTGTTTGATGAAGGTGAGGTGGTGAAGACTTCTACAGGGAAAATCTTAGGAAAGGTAACTCCACCGAGGATCCCATATAGAGTGTGTTATTGTAAATTGTCAAGGCAGTAAGCAGAAGGTGGAAAGTAGGAATCTCAAATGGGTGAGAGGGACCAGAATGGTGGAAGGTCTATTGGTATACGTGGCGGAGGATAAAATTTAGGAGTTGCAGATTATGGATCCAATACATAGTGATCATTGTGGGGGAAGGAGCTGCTAGATAGTGAAGCTACTTGAGAAAGATCTCATTAGATTCGCAAACTGCAACGGTAAAATCAGTAGTATTCCCAAACTAGGGAATGTATTGGATGGGTGAATTGATGGGGTGTAAAGTAAGATGGTGATCATGCAGGAGATATCTCACGTGACGAAAAATAATCTTAATTTTATATAGCACATAAGGATGCATCGTGATATAAAATATCAGATACTACCTGTAAATAATGTCGTGATAGCGTAGAATACATCAAAAAGGTTTGATCCCGCCGTATGATATGTCAAAGATAAGAGAGCATAGACATAATGCCATCAAGAAAAGTATATTGCCCAATATGACATCAAATCATCTAACATAAGAATATGGAAGGAAACATGGATACAATAAAATCAAGATGTCCCATTAAATATATCAAGATACAAGAGCAATTAATAGATTTATAACTAATAATGGGCAACACAATAACTCAATAACCATATCCCTAACGTTGTTCCATATGAGGATTTGAAATCGGCATGTGCCCCCAACAGGGGTAACAAGGCATAATAAAATAATTAGGTGGTCATTGTCCTCAAACCAGGAAGCAATGAGATGCCTTATTTGCCCCAATATTTAGGATTCACTCGAGGAAAGTGGGTTAAATTTGGTAGGTCATAAGGTGATTGGACATTCTTTGGGATATATTTCAAAGTTTGAAATGTGTTGATTATTTTAGAGTTTTTGCGATTTTGTGGAGATTACAATATTTTTATTTTTTATTATCTATATTTGTAATGTTTTTTAGATTTTTGATGATTTTTTTCTAATGTTTTTGGATTTTTTGATGAGTGTTTCAATGTCTTTTAGATTTTGACAAATTTTTTTTTAATTCTTTTAGATTTTTTTTCATGATTTTTGAGTTGTTTTTTGGATTTTTATCATGTTCTTGGCAAATATGGACCAGAGTGGCAAGACTTTTTTGAGAGGCACAAAACCGGATATTATCCGTATGTACCGTGTTCCTTGTGTAACTTATGCTTAGAATAACATAAATTCTCTTTCCATTGGCAGAGTATGGTGGTGATGTAAATGATGAAAAGATTCTCCAGCTCCATTTCTTGACTCCACACAACTAGTACGAGACATGGCCTCATCACCGAAATCAAGAAGGACGCAGGAGTAGATATGAATATGAGACAAGAATGCTAACAACAATTCCCTTTGAGACTTTGTGACTCCATTCTCATAACATCTGAAACCATTTCAAAAATGGGCTTTCACTTTATGAGGTCACGTGCTAGACTTAGGCAATTATGTGCCTGCGATTGTTAAGAATATGAGTGAAGGATAGGTTCTCTCTTCACTAGGCTCTAAATTACGTGTTTGACGATTCTATAATTTCACGCAGTGTAAGATTTTGTCTTTTTGAAATGAACTCCTATGGTCCTTTTCCCTCATTCTCTAGTTAGACGCAATGCTCATCACCAAAGACAAATATAGGCGAGTGAATTCCCTTTTGGTCCGTTTTTTTTTGTTTTTTTTATAAAAAAAAAATATTTTTTCATGTTTGTATTTATTTTAGAGTGACCCCTCTACTAAAAACGATTTTTCCCATGCCACTGTAGAGCAAGGGTTTTCACGAAACAAGACTATACAGTAAGGGCACCTTCCTCATTCCAGTCTCCACTCCTAGGAAGAGTGTGGCTCAACAACCAAAGACATTAAGGCTCAAAGATTTGAATGATTAATTATTCATAAGGTTATTGAATTATGATTTTTACAATAAAGCCTTTTATTTGGGAAGAATTTCCTGCCCCCAATCTCACCCCTTCACCCCTCACACTACGTAGACGCGAAGTTCAACACCGAATACTGAGATGGACGACCATATGACCATGGGTAACGATTTTAGAGATTTTTTTAGAAAGAGAGAATGTCCTTTGAAGGGAAATATTCCCCATCAGTAAGTCTTCTAGTTGACCATACTGGGAAATGACGACAATGGAAGAGGTATGACACTCACCACTTAATAGGATTATATTAGGCACTTGTCCCATGTATGATCATATAAGATGTGATTTTGATAAGAAAATCCTGCAATGGGAAATGACTAACTTTAGAATTTTCAGAGATAATGAAATATACTAATAACAATGGTACCATTGTTTCTTTGAATAGTAATCATCTAGATAAAATTTTCTTTCTTTAAACGAAACTGCATTCCATGGGTCATAAAGATATTGGCTTGTGTCAATTCCAATTTTTATAGCTCCAAACTAAAACTATCTATGATTTCGTTGGGCTCAAATTTTCTTGTTTGTCTTGTGTGTTGGTTGTTCTTTGATTTTCTTGGAGAATGAAATCATTTGACCCTAAATTTTCTATGTTAGAATTTTTATAAATTTTTTATGGAGCTATGTCGTAGTCGATTTTTGATATAATTGAAGATGATCTTAGGCATTAATCATTTTTCATCACGAAGCTCAAGTTCAATTAGTGTGAGTGTCGATAGTAATCTTGATTGATTACATATTTGAGGGTAGTCTGAAGGATGGAAATTAACCTTGATATGTCCAATAGGTTCCCAACCATAAACAATGATAAGGTAGTGCTCCATTAGGTGTGGTGGATAAGATTTGTAGGTAATCCCACAGAGTGGATAGATTTGGTTAAGCCAATAGCTTCTATGTTGTTGACACTGCTGGTTTGTTGGCTTCTATTTGTCTATTAATTGATTGTGTTTTGAGGATAACACGATTAAAGATGGAAAGGTTGTGATAAGATATTCTTGGTATAATTACCTCGTAAATGTATACACGTGAGGTATTGACAGGTGAGATAAATAGTGATGATATGCTGCAAGATCGATCCGTTTGAAGCATTATGGACATGATAGGTTGCATTGTTGGCAAGTGTCCTCAAACTTGATGTGGTTGTTCGATCAACAAGGCTAGAGTGTTAGGCATAAAGATCCAATATTGGAATAATAGATCAAACTTCCTGTTAACCTAAAGGTTCCCTGTTGATGGAACCTCTTCTGTATGTCTATCAGTAATACAAGGTTTGAAAGGATCTTGAACGAGTCAAGGTCTCGTTAGATGTTGGAGAAATATTGTCTCTCTCTCCCAAAAACAGGTTCAATATTTTTGGGTAAATGATTCTGCAATAATTTCAAGTGCTCAGTAGATGTTGGAAGAATGTTTTGTCGCAAAACAAGTTCAATGTAATGTTTGGGCTGAAAGAATCTTGAAATACGTTCAATTGCCAGTAATTTGGAAGAATGTTGTTTGTCCAAAACATGTTTTAATGTATGTGTGGGTTGAAAGAGAGACTTGAATAAGTTTATGGCTCAGAAAATATGTGGAGAATAAGATGGGGAAAATGATGGTTGGGGGAATGCCATATGGGTAATCAACCTTAATGGATGTCTTAAGTTAAGAAGAGCCATGTGCCTGGATGGTTAAGTACGATTGCCAAGTGAAGAATAAGAAGGCTGATGATAGATTTAGTGGGAATTATGGTATGATAAAATGGACGAGAGGGGAACCCTCCAGTTAATTTTTCCCTAGTACAGATTGTGGTAATTAGGATACCAGCATAATACGGTTTTTGGGGAAGGATGAGAAAAGAGTTAGTGAGGTATGCTGAGTGATATATGATATGAGATGAGGTGATACAAGAAAAAATGAAACAAAGAGTGTAACCATGAATGGATGCGGAATATATGTAGTGTGAGGGTGAGAGTGTGAGGGGAATCCTTAATTGGGATGCCTCGTTGTGAGAGTAATGTATTGAGATGATAATCAGAAGAGGTGAATAAGAGATGTGTTTGGGGTGATTGTTGTTTTACTGAGAGGGGAGGTGGTGAAGAAGCTTCTCTAGTGTAAAGATCTTAGGGAGAGAGTAAACATCCCCGGGATCATATAGAAGGGGGTTATTAAGTAAGATGTCAATACGGAAGCAGAAGGGGAGGAAAGATACAATGGGTGATAGGGGACAAGAATGGTGAAAGGGTAATATGGGTATAAGTGGCGGAAGAGTGAAATGATGAGTGGGATTGAATGGATCACTACATTTATCATGGTGGGGGAGAGCCCGATAGTGAATGCTACTTGAGAAAGATTGTCAAGTAGGATTCGCAAACTGCAACGGTGATCACGTAGGATTCCCAAACTAGGGAATGTATTAGGATGGGTGAATGGATGGGGTGTAAAGTAAGATGTTGATCATGCAAGAAGATACTCACGTGACGAAAAACATCTTAATTTTAATATAGCACATAACAGGATGCATCGTGATATAGAAGATCAAGATGACTACACTGTAATATGCGTGATAGCGTAGACATGGGACATCAAAAATTTTTGATGCCCTAGTACGATATGCAAAGAGAAAAGAGCATAGACAGATGCCATCAAGAAAGTATGATGCCCCAATACGACATGCAATCAGATAACATAAGAATAATAGAGAGAACACCAGGATACATAAAATCAAGATGTCCCATGTAATATATAAAGATACAAGAAAGCAATTAATAATTTATAACTAATAATGCAACACAAGAACCAATAAACATATCCCTAACGTGTTTCACAGTGAGGATTGATCGGATGTGCCCCCAAGCAGGGGTACGAGGACATAGTAAAATATTGGGTCATTGTCCTCAAATAAGGAAGCAATGAGAGCCAGATTTGCCCCAAGTGAGGATTCACGCGACGAGAAGTGGTTTGAATTTGGTAGTCATAAGGTGATTGGATCATTCGTTGGGGATAATAGTTCAAAGGTTGAATTGTGTTGATTATTTTAGAGTTTTTGCGATTTTGTGGAGTTTACAATATTTTTATTTTTGTTTATTATAAATATATATATATATATATATATATATATATATATATTGTAATGTTTTTTAGATTTTTGATGATTTTTTTCTAATGTTTTTGGATTTTTGATGAGTGTTTCTAATGTTTTTAGATTTTTGACAAATTTTTTTTAATTCTTTTAGATTTTTGATGATTTTTGGAGTTGTTTTTGGATTTTTACAATGTTATTGGCAAATAATGGACCAGAGTGCAGACTTATTTTTGAGAGGCAATAAACCAAGATATTATCCGTATGTACTGTGTTCTGTGTGGTAACTTATGCTTAGAATAACATAAATTCTCTTTCCATTGGCAGGATATGGTGGTGATGATATGATGAAAAGAATTCCAGCTCCATTCTTGACTCCACACAACTAGTAAGATGCATGGGCTGATCACCGAGAATCAAGAAGGATGCGGGGGGTAGATAATGAATATAGAGACAAATGCTAACAACAATCTCTTTGAGAAATTGTGACTCCATTGTTCATAACGGTACTGAACCAATTTCAAAAATGGCTTTCACTTTATGATTCACGTGCTAGACTTAGACAATTATGTGGCCTGTTGATTGGTAAGATATGAGGTGAAGGGATAGTTCTTTCTTCACTTAGGCATTTAAATTACGTGTTTGGGGATTCTTTAATTTGCAAGCAGTGTAAGATTTTGTATTTTTGAAATGACTCCTTATGCCTTGCCCCATGCTACTAGTGAGAAGCAATGACTCATCACAAAAGACAAAATATAGGCGAGTGAATTCCCTTTTCGTCTTTTTGTTTTGTTTTGTTTTTTTTTTAATATTTTTCAATGTTTGTATGATTTTATGAGAATGACCCTCTACGATTTTCCCCATGCCACTTGTAAGAGGCAAGGGTTTATCACCGAAGACAAGACGTAGGCGAGTAAGGGCACCTTCCTCCATTCCCAGTCTCACACTCCTAGGAATAAGTGTGGGCTCAACACCAAAGACTATGAAGGACCAAAGATGTGATGATTAATTATTCATAAGTTATTGAATTGATGGATTTTTACAATAGCGCTTTGTATTTGGGAGGGAACGTCTGCCCCCAATCTCATCCCCTCACGACTAGTAGGACGCGAGGGTTCAACACCGAAGACTGAGATGGACGACCAAACGAACTGGGTAACGAAGTTTAGAGCTTTTTTATGAAAGAGAGAATGTTTTTGAAGGGAATATATTACCATCAATAAGCTTCTAGGTAAGACCATAGATGAAAGCGACTGAAAATGGAAGAAGTATGACGCTCACAAACTTAATAGGAGTTATATTAGCACTTGTCTCATGATGATAAATATGAAAATGTGATTTTAATAAAGAAAATATCTGCCAATGGAAATGAATAAATTTAAATTATTCAGAGATAAGCAAGATAGAAGGAACAATGTACACGTTGTTTCTTGGAATAGTGAACATCTCAAGGATAAAATCTCTTTAAATGAATTGCATTCATTGGTTCATCAAGATATTGGCCTGTGTCAGTGGCCAATTTATAAGCTCCAAACCTAAAACTATCTATGATTTCGTTGGGCTCAAGTTTTTCTTGTTTGTCTCATTCTTTGGGTGTGTTCTTTCGATTTTCTTTAGAATGAAATCATTGACCTTAAATTTTCTAGGTTAGAATTTTTTATGGTAGCTATGTCGTAGTCGATTTTGATATAATTGAAGATGATCTAGGGCATTAAGTCATTTTTCATCAAGAAGCTCAAGTTCATTAAGGTGTGAGTGTCGATAGTAATCTTGATTGATTACATATTTGAGGGATATTCTGAAGGATGGAAATTCAACCTTGATATGTAAAATAGCTTCCCAACCATAAACAAATGAGAAGGGAGTGACTCCAGTAGGTGTGTGATAAGATGTGAGGTAAGCCCAAAGAGTGGGATAGATTTGGTTAAGCCAATAGCTTCTATGTGTGTTGACACTGATGGTTTGTTGCTTCTATTTGTCCATTTAACTGATTGTTTTGAGGATAGATTCACGATTAAAGCTGGAAAAGGTTGTGTAAAGATATTCCTGGGTATAATTACCTCGTAGAATGTATACACGTAGAAGTCTTGACATGTGAGAATAAATAGTGATGAGATGCCTGCAAGATC
The DNA here is from genome assembly GCA_019776745.2 of Taxus chinensis. Classification (NCBI taxonomy): domain Eukaryota; kingdom Viridiplantae; phylum Streptophyta; class Pinopsida; order Cupressales; family Taxaceae; genus Taxus; species Taxus chinensis. The sequence goes on from CM034151.1 coordinate 63,617,771, forward strand.
GATTGTTGAAAGCATGATGGACATGATAGGTTGCATTGTTGCAAGTGTCCAAACTTGATGTGGTTGTGTTTCGACAACAAGGCTAGAGATGTTAGGCATAAGAGCCAATATTGTAATAATAGAATCAAACTTAATGATACCTGTTGATGGAACCTCTTCTGTAGTGTCTACAGTAATATCAAGGTTTGAAAGGGAGTCTTGAAATGAGGTCAAGGTCTTGTTAGATGTTGGAAAAATGTTGTCTCCCAAAACAGGTTCAATATATGTTTGGGTTAAAAGAGATTCTTGAAATAATTTCAAGTGCTCAGTAGATGTTGGAACAATGTTGTTGTCCAAAATAGGTTCAATGTATGTTTGGGCTGAAAGAAAGTCTTGAAATAAGTTCAAGTGCTCAGTAGATGTTGGAAGAATGTTGTTGTCCAAAACAAGTTCAATGTATGTTTGGGTTGAAAGAGAGACTTGAAATAAGTTCAAGTGCTCAGTAAATGTTGGAAGAATATTGTTGTCCAAAATAGGTTCAATGTATTTTTGGGTTGAAAGAGAGTCTTGAAATAAGTTCAAGTGCTCAGTAGATGTTGGAAGAATGTTGTTGTCCAAAATAGGTTCAATGTATGTTTGAACTAATGGAAGGAAATTTGAATAAGATATGGATCGGTTTGGAATTAGAGAGGCTTGACTGTTGTCATCATGATCTTATGGAATTTCAGTATATATAGAAGTTTTAACAGTAGTCAACTCTTCATGGAAGTTTGTAGTATTATATGTGTCATTGGTTGCAAGAGTGTTGTCATCAAGTTCTACGAAGATGATGTCGTCGTCAATTAAGTCTTGGACATAATTTTTAAATCGCACACATTTATCTGTGTGATGACCATCAATGAGATGAAAGTCACAATATGTGTTAGGTTTGTAGTAACATGGTTTAGCTTCCGCTTTGACAAAAAGGTTTTGTAATTGGATATCTTATCAGTTTAGCCTCTTTTAGTTGATGAAAAACACTAGAGAGACTTTCTCCAAGGGGGTAAACTGACGTTGGAATTTACACAAACTGATGTCTTCGTGAGGTTGTATGATTGGCCTTTTGGGTGATCGTTCACTGATTTGGGTAGCCATATGAGAGAGTTGTGTTGTCATCTTATTAATTTGCTCTAATAGCTCATTGTGTGATGTTTTTTGTGAATTCATTGTGGTTGAAAGAGAGGGAGAACAGAGAAAGGTGTAATGAAGAACTCAACCTATTGATTGTGATCTTTGTTTTGGCTCAATCGAGTTAACAAGTAAGGTTATAAGGAGTAAGCTTAAACAAGATACTCGGGAGAAATATGTGATAGTTCTAACAATCTATAATGTTCAAATGGTTTGATTTGGCTTAAACAAGCTTATCAGAAGATAATGTAAGGAATACACTCAAACAAGGTACTCGATACAAATGGGATATAACTCAAATAAGCTATGATGAAGATGTTGATTGGTTTGGCTTAAAAAAGCTCGGGATTGTTGACAGGGAAAGTAACCTGAACAAGTTAATCTAAATATGGTTGTGATATAACTCAAAATGAGTTATGAAAGGATTTGTGTTGGATGTGATTTGGATAAATGTGGCGGTGGAAAAAATAATGAGTGAACTTAAACAAGTCACCTAATATTAGTTTGATATAGTTGGAAACAAGCTATGAAAGATGTTTTGACAATTGACGATATGGGGAGTGAATGCTAGTCACTAAATATCTGAAGAAAGCTAATGTTTTGGTCTTCGAAATTGGTGTGATGTTTTGGTCTTCATTGTTGGACGTTTTCACTTGGTATTGAATTGGTCAAGCAACTATTTTTTTATTGAGCACAACTAGGGTTTGAACTTTTACAATGAACACATTGATATCAACCAAGTTTTATGATAAAAATAATTTACTAAATTATTTTGATGAAAATCAACAAGTAGTCATATGTATCAAATTGTTTTGGCTCAGGAGGAATGATCATTGTTTCATGCAATCATACAAGTATTTTGTGGAATAATGGATGCATGCTCTTATCACTCCAAAAATATGCATCCTCCGATATACCCTAGTCCCTGATATACCTAATTCTGTATGGGGGACAGAATTGGTATGAGGAACCCTTAGAGCACTGGAGGAGACTTACGAATTCTTACTTACCTTCTTCAGAGTGAATAACCACATCCAAGGTAGGTTTTGTGAAAAGGTGGAAGGTTATGGGGGAATGAATGTGTATGGTATCCTTATAACTCCCCAAATATTTACAAGGATGATGCCCAGGCTTCATTTTTATAGCTATTTAGGTGTTACTCGTATGCACCGCATGACAACATTACTTGTAAGTGAATAACAGGGGCGAGGTAAATATCAAACGTTGTGATGATACTATGTCTCAAAGTGCAATGTAGATGTGAATATTGTTGGTATGTGGTAGTCAAGTCCACGTCACTGGTGTAGCTTTGGTGGTGATGAAATCCACCTCTACTACATGCAAAAACAAAATGATGAAGTTTTTAAACACAAGCTTGTTTCCAACTTGAAATAAATCATTGGATAAAAATGATAGTGTACCTGAGCGTGCTAAAAAAATTGTGGTTTCAACATTTTTCTTTGAATGTTGGTACTTTTGTGGGATTTTTGTGTTTTTTTGACAATATTCCAGTGACGTGGTCCTACGAAAAACAAATTAGTATTTATCCTGCAAATGAAATGTTATAAAAGTGATCGTGGCTATGTTTTTTATTTTCCAGATCACTCAAAGGCGTAGGAAAAGAGCATCCACAACCAACGACTGAACAAATATTAATAATATGACAAAGTAAAATAATTATTGAAATGATAGTTAGAGAAAAAATCTAGAGGATCCTGAAATGTTAGAACAAGAAACTAAACAATTGCGACCGAATCTGATTTTCCAGATTGCTCAAAGGCACAGGAAAAGAAGTATACGCGGATACAATTGGAATAGATTTTTTTTATTTTTTAAAATTTTACTAATTAGTGAAATTAATCATGATTGCGAAATAGCGATAATGATTATTTTCACCAAAAAAAAAAACGATGAAAGAAGAGTGTGAAAACGTTACTTAGAAGTGTTGTCGTGGAAAATTGAAATGTAAGGCAAAAAATTAAAAATTAAAAAAAATAAAAATTCAGAGCCTGGGTGGCCTCATGTTTCTCATTTCTAAGATCACTTTTGAAGTGCGAGGAAAGAGCATACGCGTGAGGTTGTTACGTTAAATAAAATAAAATAATTTAAAAAAAAACTATAATTTTGTTGTTTTTTGTTAAAAAGACAGGTGTTATAAGAAATGAAACCAAAATTTTTCTGTAAGTCTAAATCAAAAAGTTGTATTTTCATTGCATATATCTTTTCGATACCTTTCCATTAAAAAAAATGAAGTCATTTCGAGTTCGGGAGAAAAAGTTATGGTTTCCGGAAGATGGGCTACGGTAGCACTTTGAATGAAAATTTTGAACGTGATAAAAACGTCCCGAGAGCTATTTTTTTTATTTTTTGACTTCTGTACTTCACTTGAGAAGCTAAAATTTTGATAGCAAGGTTAAAAAAGAACAATAAACAGAAAGAAAGAGTTAGATCACAAAATGATTAACTAAAATGAAAGAAAGAAAATAATAATAATAATAATAATAAACTTCCTACAGAGCAGTTATTTCAGCAAAAGTAAATAAATAAATGCATTTTCAGAATTGGTTATCCCATGACAGTAAGATGATAAAATAATGACTAGTTTATGTGTTTCTATAGATGACAAGTGAATAGAAAAATCAAAACTGAGAACTAAACACCAAGCACCGAGGAGATCAAATACATGATGAGCGTCATAGTTTTATTGTTGTTATAACCTGCAGATACACCACAAGACACCACACAAAAAAAACACTACCCAAAGCATGAAGGTTAACCAAAGAAGGCCATAAGGAACAAAAAAGGAAATAATAACGAACAATAATAAAAAAAGAACAGATAAAACCACTAACTGAGAAATTAATGGTAACAGATCGAAAGTAATCGGGTGTGCCAGAATGTAAGCTAGGAAAAATACACTACTAACAATGAAGTAAAATATCAATAATCATACCTCCTCCTTCGTGTTCCGTAGGAAACCTCAGAATGGGCTAGGAAACTTGGATTGAGCCATGATTGTGTGATATATAGGTGCTTTTCTTCAAGACGGAGCAAGACCTTCCTACAACAAAGATCCTCTTACTTTGCACTAGATGGGAAAAAGGATTATGAGACTATTTGGACATTAGGATGAGGTAGAAGGATGTTCTTTGCTCAAAGGATGCAAGAACTTAGATTTGGAATTCAAGCTTATTCTCCATGTGTTTAGACGGGAGGGGTAAGGTTGTATTTATAGCTTAGGGGAGTGATTAACTTAGAGTAATTTAAGTAATCATGGTTTGAAAATGTGGGCAAGATTAAGTGAGTGGTTTGAAAATGTGGGCAAGATTAGGTGAGTGGTTTGAAAATGTGGGCAAGATTAAGTGAGTGGTTTGAAAATGTGGGCAAGATTAGATGAGTGGGGGCCAAAAAGAATGGGTGAGGATTTGAATTATATTTTTAATTCATAAGTAGAGGATTTTAAGTGAGTGGGGACCATGAAGGGTGGGTGAGGATTTGAATTTGAATTTTTAATTCAATAGTAAAAAAACATGGAGAATAATGACATGTGGTGAGGATTGGGTTATTTTTTAGATTTTGAAATGGATAATTAATAAAATTATATTTGATTAATTCGAAGTGTATTTTTGTGGGAAATGAGGAAGGGGAATTAATTGATTTAGGACAGATGTGAAATTAGGGTGTCTATAATGTAAAACTAATTAAAAACTATAGTGTATATATATTTCAATGTTTTATACTATCACCTAATACTTATCTAAGTGACCATAATTTAAATTAAATAAATACATTTTAAAACCTTATACTAAGTTTAAACCCAAACTATATTAAACTATGCTCAGGCCACCCTATTCGGGCATGAATGCCTCCTATAACATCCATGTAGAAGCATCTGCAAACTTACCTACTCTCTATTCGTCGGCCACCACGTGGCTACACTATCCCCTTATTGCCGACCACTCTTCTTCCTATTGGTCGTGGGCATGGTTGTGTGCTTTGCCTTAGGAATTTGGTCCCACATGTTTGATGTTGGGAACAAACATTGTGTTTATAAGTTGCGGTGAGGATATTGTTAGATGTGGCTTCAGCCAAACTATGCTATGTTTTTGTTTGGAAAACCCACCCCTAGCTCGGCACTGGACTCATCATCCAGCTCGGTGAATTTGCATTGGTTACTCTGCGGAGTTGGAAATCAGTTGCATTAGTTAGCAAGCTGAGATGCTTGGAGAGTTAGTTAACAAGTTGGCAAAGGATATATGACAAGTTGATATGTGAACCTTGAGACTCAGATCGAGACTCATCTCGGCCCATAGCTCGCCCAACTTAGGCCCACCTTAGCCATCCAAAATCCTACTATGGAGCTAAGCTCCCAATTTTTAAAGATATATACCTATTTTTAAAATTATTTTAAGTCAATTTTTGTATGTAATATTAAAAATTAGTAGAATAATTTTGTATGAATAATGAATCTTTTATGTTTCATTGTTTGAAATAATTAGTTAAAGCATTTTTTTACAACAAGACATGTAAGTCATATTCTTGCAAAACTAAAAAAAATCGCTTACATTTCAATAAAATATGCCTTTAAGTCAAACTAATGTTTTTTGTGTAGAATATTTGTTTGACATGTCAAATTTTTGACATGAATAAGTGAAATTCATCGAAATACGGTTGTCGTAGTTTAAACAATGGAAAGAGGATTCTCTAAACTGCTTTATGAAAATCTCTTTGTTCTCTATTGTTGAAATTGTTTACGTAAAAATGGTATTAAATCATTTTTCAATTGAAAAATTGTAGATGTTGAATGGATCTAATTACAACATCTAGAAGATAAGAATGAAGGTGGAATTCATGACACAAAAGTTTTGGATGATCATGAACAATATGGAGAAAGCTCCGACTGACATACAAATGAAAAACAGATAATGTAGTTGCTTATTAACAGAAGGTGCAAGAAGCCATGTCCATTATATTGCACAACATGCATGACAATTTCCTTCTTCAAATTAGAAATTAGGAAAGTCTGAGTGAGGCTTGGAATCAATTAGAATCAATATATGAAGGTACACATTTATCAAAAATCATAAAATTGATTCTTGAACTGGCGACGACTCCCTTGCAGGGAGATGAAAAAGTAGTTAACTTTTTAGCAAAAATTAAAGACATTAAATCTCAATTAGATGGATGTAACAATAACTTAATTCATGATCAACTGTTGTATTTCATTATTCAAATGAATAGCCATGAAAGATTTATGAATTTCATTTCAATTATGAATTCTAAATACCAAATTGAGCAAGACATTCCAGACCTGTATACTTTGAGTGCTCTCCTGATCCAGGAAGAGAAAGTTATGACTAATTTTGATTTGAAAGAGAATGCCACTTAAGCACTTCTCGCTCAGAAATCTAAAAATCGTTCTAGACTTAACAAGAATAAAAAACCAAACTTTAAACTGCCTAGTAAAGAAAAGAAACCTGGAAATTTGAGAGTTAGTTTTGATGGAAAATGCTATAATTGTGGTAAATTTGGTCATAAGAAAGAAGACTATAGAGTAAAAAACAAAACAAATTTCAAAAATAAAAAATAGAATACACCAAATCAAAACAAAATGAGAAGGAAGAGAATAATCATAAATCTAATGTAGTTACTCTATAAAATACATCTGTCACTAACAATGAAAAGCAAATGTTTTATTTTTAAATTGTGTTTGGTATTGAATTGAAAAAGAATTTTCTTTCATTCACAGTTAACTAAAAATAACTATAGTGTAATATTGTTGAAAGATAAATGGTTTTTTTTAAAAATGAACTTGATATCACTATAACAGAAGGCATACAAAAGAATAGCTTATATGTGTTTAAAACTTTGATTCCTCTTCTTGGTTGTCTACTAAAAAATAGAAGTATTGTTCAATTGTGGCATGGAAGACTAGATCATTTTTTTAGGAGCATATATGACATGTCTTGACTTCACCTAGCTTCTAATCTACCACCTATATTTTGTTTGAAAGGTGTTTACGGGGTAAGTTACCACCAAAAACCCTTCCTCAATCATTTTTGAAGCAAAATCCACATAATCATTGGAATTTGTCCACAATATTGTTAGAGGATATTTAAAATTTCTTAAAAGGTTTAATGTATGTTGTGATTATTCTTACATGATTAGGTCATTTTTTTCAGATGTGTTGTCTATCAATATCATCACAAATTTAAAGGTTTAGAATAAATAATGAAGTTATATATGTTTTTGAGAAAACATTAGTATGTGATTACTAAAAATATTATTATATGCATATCAAATGACACTTGGGGAAGCCTTTGCCTTTTTATTGGAGACGTTCAATACTAATTGTATCTAATATATATTTTACAATATTAATATGTTGAAATTGTTTGAGACATTGGCAATATAGCATATTGTTATTTAAGTTGTTATATAACTTGCGTTTAACCTATCAATATAAGTTTTATAAATGGTTAAAATTGAAATCAATACTGATTTATATTATGCTTAGTATGATGTCTATAAGGATATTGTGACTCTAACCATGTTGATGTTGTGTTAGATATAAAATATACAACTGCATATATGTTTAAATTTTTTGGTATAGTTTAAGCAGTAAAAATCAGCCGAGGGTCTTCACCTCTTCTAATGAGTCAGAGTATATTAGTGTTATGGAAACAATGAAAGAAACCATGTGGCTTAAGCGGTTGTTGAAAGAGATACACATGGAAGCTAAAGGAAGTGTTCCTCTTCTATGTGATAACTAAAGTTTCATTTCTCTTGATAATAATATGGTTCAACATAAGAGAATGAGGCATATAGAAATTTATATGCATTTTATCTGAGATAAGGCTCTCTGTGGTGATACAGATCTCTGGTACTACCTAACTGAATATCAAGTTACAGATATGTTTACAAATCCATTGTGTGTTGTAAAGTTCTGCAAGTTTCATGTAATGCTTGTCCTTTTAGAGTTTCCATTGAGGGGGAGTGTGCATGGCAATGTCAACTCCTAATGGCCGGTTATGTGTTATCTCATTTTCCTCTATACTTTTTCTCCTTTGTAAAGTATTGTAAAAAGATCTTTTTATGATCTTTGTAAACTTTTCACTCTAAGTTTACAATGTACAATACAGTGTGTTGCATCTGTTGTACAGGAGGTCCTTGTGTTATAAAATATTCCTAGAGATGTTGGTTGAGATATTTTCCATGAGAAACTGTGAGATGTAGTATCACAAATCATGCTTAGCCTAAATCATTCACTACTGGTTTATGGAATCCAAATCCTTTTATACCAAAAGGTAAGATGAGCATGATGAAGGTGTATAAATCCTTCAAATGTGATATGCTACCCTAAACCTTCACTATGGTTTATGGATTTGTAAATCTTGTTGTATAAACAGGTAATATTGGCATATGTTCCCCACTTAATATTAAGGGGGAATGTTATAACATAATATTAAGTGCATTATAAACCTTAGTTTATAATTAAATAATTAAGAATATTTATATTCTTAATTATTTAATATAAACTATGTTGTTTATGGTTAATTAATTTTATTAAATCAAGTTTTATTAAATCTGGGTGCTTTGTAAAAAGTCACGTCCCGTCACTTAATATTTAATGACCCGCAGAGTCAAATGATAAGTGCGATCATTGTTCTATGCAATTTACGTTGTGAATTACCGGGGTGGAGAGAAGTGAGGAGAGGAGAATTTACTGGACTGTGTAATTGTTTTTGGAATAATGGAAATTTCTTTTTTTGCGCGGTTTTTTACCCCTTGAGGGTTTTTCCACGTTATATCTGTGTATAGTATTATTTAATTTTATTGCCTATTTTTTAATGCTATATTTCATGAGATATTTAATTTATTAATTTAATTGCTCGGACCTCACAATGTTTGAGCAATGGATGATGTATTAAATGTTTTATGTTGATATGTGTGTGTGTGTGATAGCATGGTTATGCACTAATGTGATGGTAATGTATTAGTAATTTTAAGATTCCATTTTCTTTTTTGTGCACAAATATATGAACATTTATGATGGAGAAAAAAAAATATATTAGAAGGTTTAAAAATATGATGATATGTTAGGTTGTAGGTGTAAGATAAAGGTTAGATTGAGGGTATGGGGACCACTTAAAGGGCCATCCCAAACAATAAGAGGTAAATATACATGGGCAGTGATAGATAAATTACCAAAGTATTTGAGGTAAGAATTAATGATCATAAAGACTCAAGTCGTAGGAAAAACCCAAGTGGGACCCAAGTAGGAGAAATAGTAGAGAGATATGAGGCACACCAAATAAATTGAGTGGATCAATGAGAGCATGCAAAATAATGACATGCATCATTTTTAACGTCAATCACTTGTTGTAAAATTTGATATCGAGCATGAATCATGAGGTCCTCTAAGTTATTCTAAATAACTTTGACATTATGATGAATCTTGGATAATGTAATAAATAAAGACTCATTGATCTGCTCAGAGACTCATCTAATAACATCACGATGGATGCCATCATTGGATGGATGAGGGGGGAAGTATGGCATGAACTAGATGATGGATCATAAGATGTGTTTTATGGTGGAAGAGATTGGTTTGGCTATTTAGGCACGTAAGGAGAAGGTTCTTAAAATTTTCACTTATGATAAATAACCTAGCATGTATAATTTCTATGTGAGAAAAAGTTGTGATGAGTTCAATGGAGCGGTGTAAAATAAGAATGCCGAGTGGATTTTTTTTATCTCTCCTAACCTCTGCTTTGAGATTCTTCATGTATGTCACTTATAGGCTTTATAATCCATAACATCACTAGGAGCCTAATGTTATGTGTAATATGGTTTGATTGTGGGTGGGTTGGGAGCCATAATGGTAACAAGAGTGGGAGGTTATCTTAGGGAGAGTAAATTTGTAGGAACATGTGGAAAAGTAAAAGGGGAAGGAGTATGAGGAAATTTCACGAGAGGTGTTTTGGGACTTTAGGAGCTAACCGAGGGAGAAAGCAATGGCTCAAGTATCAAGTCGCTAATCAAAGGATTGTAGTTCATGAGCTTGTTTTATAGTCAAATTTAGAGAAATTGTCCCCATCATCCATGATATCGTCTTATTTGGGTTAAAAATCACGAGCCCTTCCTCACCAAGAAATAGTGATAATATCGATGCTAGGAATAAGGTGGGATTACAAAAATATGTGGTACCACAAAATTTATGCAATCTTAGCTCCAACATAGCCTACTATGAAGGGGTCATCTAGGGTGCAACCATCATCATAATCAGATGGAGTAACATCAATAACACATGATTTGATGGTATTATTGGATTACAACATATGCTTCACATGAGTATGCTTGAGTTAAGTAATGGTGATAAGGACTCGATCAACATCTTTCTTACAAGAGAAAGGTCATAGGGAAAGAAGAAATTATGAGATAATGACATCAAGAAAATAAGAAGTGTTGATTCTAAGGTTAATTTCATCAGGTTCATCATCATCTAAGTTAAGAAGGTTTGGTAGAATATGACACATGAATTGATGATGACCATTATAGCCATGAAGGGAGTCCACACGATATTTGAAGTGTTGATATGTGTGAAATGGGATAGTAGGGAGTTCTTATAAAGTAGAAATATTGAATGTACTGCATTGTTGAAATAGGTCAACTTTTAAAGGGTTAGTCTGACCTTATAAATTATAAATATCCCCAAAATGTGAGAACTAATGCATTGATAGGTGGATGACGCTATTGTGTACATGCAGTGGGTCCACGGTCAACCTAAGAGGATGTTTTAAGACAAAGAGAAGTCGAAGATCATGAATTTGATGTAGATAATAACATGTTACACAAGGCACGGTGATAGGTGACCAAATGTAACCCAAAGGGGACATCTATCAATGATCATAACCCTAACACACACTCCTAGTGAATTTGAGATTATCAATAGAATAACCAAGTGTCTTGATAAAATTGAGGTAAGAAACAAAAGTATTAGAACCTTATTTATGAGCACTTGATTAAATATAGTGGCCAATTTAGATTGAAATAAAATAGGGTAGAGCCATTTGTGAAAAATAGAAGCTCATCGGGAATCATGAAATCAAGAGGGAAATGAATGCATGAAGAATAGTCCATATAAAGGTCGATTGAAAAGGACAATTATTCACATTGGTGTAAGATTATTTATTCCAAACCATGTAGGGTCTCTTCTAGCCTTAAGGTAGGTAGAAGTGGTATATTCATATAAAAGAGGTCAGATATAAGATGTTTACGATGTTTAGTTGAGGTACAAATGGGTTCTAAAAATGGGGTTTGACTTGGGATTCTAAAAATTTGTACAAGGGGCTCCTATCCTTTAGTGTCTGACTATGCAGCTTTATGAACATACAGGGTGTTATTGTATAGATGTTATAAAGGAGTGGGTCTTATAGAGAGCTCTAAATGTTGGTTGTTTTATGATATGTTTGTAGGATTGGCTATGGTAGAGGAATGTTCATAGGGTTTGATGTCGTATAAAACTAAAGAAGTGAGATTAAATAAGATCAGTTGTGTAAATGCACATGGATCAATGAAATCTAGAGATGATGATGAAACCATAAATAGGATCAGGCATGCAAAAACATTTACACAGGATTTGATGGTATTTATTTGAACTATGGAATCAAGGATTGATATTTGGTCATTGAATGCTTGGGTTAGAGAACATGGATATATAGTTCTATAAGCTATATTCTAAGTAGAAGAAGGATATGTGAGCTTGATACAAGTAATAATATGCTTGGTACCTTGCATGTTGACCATGTTATTTGTATATGTACTAGTTGATGGATATGAAGTGTTAACAATGTTATTGGTAGTGTTATTGTTTTGAGGAGGACCAATATTAGGTTGGTTAGACTTAGAGTGATTGGGGAGAGGATCATTATAGAATTTAAGACATTCGTTGGATTGATGAACCACTTCATAATGATCATGTTATTGGGATTTATCACCTACCTTAATAACCTCTTCTAAACTCTCTATAGTAATGGCTTCATGATCATATTTATTTCCTGGGAAGATGGTGTAGGAAAAGGATCGAAGGGCATGACACTTTTGTAAGAGTGACCCTAATCAGCATGCCACCAACAAAATTTAATTTCATCATGTCATTGAGGAAGAGATTAAGAAGGTTCTACAACCATGGTGAATGATTAAGATAGATGATGTCTCAACTTTTCCTTAAATAGAGGTTGGTGATAGTCATTATGGGAAGATGAATCTAGTTAAGAGTTTCCTTATGGATTAGGAGTATAATGATCAATGCCTAGATAATCATATTAGAATATGTGCTTGAGGAAGAGTGTTTATGACTCTATCATTCGTGGTATTCTTATTTGTAGGATGCACGATAATTTAGATTTTTTTTTTTGTTGATTAGGGACAAGATTTTCAAATTCCTTCATGAGATAATCTTGGCATTTCACTTGCTCAAATGCTTCATCCAAGATGGTAAAAGAGAAGGATATCACCTTGTATTGAAAGAAAGGATCAAGGGCTCTAAGGAATAGCTAAAATATAATCTCATTACGCATATTATGTTCAACCTTAGTGGATAAGGTTTTATAATGCTTTGTTCAAGCTTGAGAAAATTCATTTTAGGATTATTTGTAGTTGATGTTGTTTCTAGGGATATCATGATATTTGAATTGATTTAGTAAGGTGGTCACCAATCTTTCAAGCTAGAAAATGAGATGGATAGAAGGTTATGATACCAATCTAGAGCATTTCTCGTAAATGTCTTGGCTAAGAGATCAATGGTTGCTTGATTTGAATTTGACCAAATCCTTATAAAGGTTGACAAAGGCCTTGATGTTAAGGTGTATAAACCCTAATTACAATTAATTAACTATAATGGTTGATAATTTAAAAAATAAACACGTGAATAAATGTGTACAATGAATATTTTAGATCATATATGCACATATATAACTATGGAAATCATTTTCATGAAAGAATACAAGCAATCAAAGGTGGATTTGGGAAAAAGGAGACACCTAGATGATTCTTGAATGAGTTTTAAAATTTGTTGATGAATGATCTGGGAAAAAAATAGAGCATGCAAACTAGATAAATATTATGTTGTGTTACTAGAGCTACTGAATCAAAACCATACAATATGGTCGGGTTAGTACAACATAAGCCAATACTTTTGTACAATTTTAGACATGTGCAAAGTGGGAATTTTAAAATCCCAGCATCGCTATATATCACTCTTTATCACCTTTTGGAATATTTGGTGTGGCATCAAACCCTATATTTTGCACATAAACCTACAAAATAAACCCTAACTACCCTATAACACATTCAACCAAACATTAGATAAAAAATAAATGTAAATTCTTTAGTAAAACTGACCTCAACGATCACCCCAAATGTGATTCACCAAGCACTACACTACATTTCAGACTCCTTATATTTCTCATAGTGATTTGTGATGTTGTACATGTAACTATCCCTTGCCCTAGTGTTTCTCTTGTGTTTCCACACTGATAACGAGATAAAATACTTCATCCCATTCAAACCCTTGTGTGCTTATGAAAGAAACTAGGATTATGCCCTCCTACGTTGTGATATGTAGATATGCAACAAGGCTTCTTGGCCTTTTAGTTCAGAATGTGATTGAAAGATTTCATGAAAATTCAAAGCATGAAGATCATGAGGGATAGATTGAACATCAACAGCGGTGCAAAAAAAAACGTGACAAGATCTTGTGAAGAGAAAACATCATCTGAAAGTGCATGTAATTTGAAAAATGAATAGAACCTCGTTAAGCTAAAAGTCTCCACTCTAATCTCATAGATCTAAAGGGGTGTACATATAGAGGGTGTTGAGTAACACCCAGTTCCATAATGATGACCTCTCAAGTGGAGATGGGGAGTTACATTCCTGGAATGGGAAGTAACTCCCAATGACAAAACTGATGTACTTACGCATAAGGGAGTCTCATGATGACCCTACAATGGCACACATACCTACGATCTCACCTAAGTGAGATGATTCTCCTGATGATGTGGAAAATGAATCATACTAACACCCCCCTTCGTCGTAATGTAGGATGAGGAAAATTTTAGAAAAGGGAAATGTGTCATGGCACAAAACCCTGATGAGGTGCCCATGCGCAACAAAGGATCCCAAGAAGAGAAGGAAAATCCAGTGGGAAAAAAACATTCTTTAATATAAGAAATATACCAAATATGGGTTATGATCATTGAGGATCCTAATAAGGTACCCATATCTAAATTGTAAATCTCTCGAAAATAAGAAGAAGAGAGAAGAAGAGGGAGACTAGAGGAATGCAAAAGATTCCATGGATGGATTTGAACTCTGCAGCTCTAGGAATCATCCCAAAAGAGTATCGATTACTTGGTCCTCTTCCTCTATACTGAAGAAGAGCCACCCACACTAAACTATGTGCCTAACCTTAGGAAGGAATAAAATGACATGTGGGAAGTATTCCAACTTTGTAAATTAAACCAAAGGCAACAACACAAAGAAATATGATTCTCGGCCACTGAAGTATGACATGGGTCTAGCAAGAAGGTTCCAATGAACTGAAGGTAATGTCACAAGTAAGGAACTACCATATTACAGAAGAGGAACACCCATAGAAGGGATGTCCAAGTGATGTGAAGGCAACACAACAACCACCACAATAGAAAGGGGATCCTAAAGAAAGGGAGGATTAATGATGGTCTCCTGAAAAGTGGAAGTGATAAGAGTCCCAAGAGGGAAACTCCTAAAAAATAAGATAATGAAATCCTCCAGAATACCTATAGAAGGATGAGGAACTTGTAGTGCATACTAATATACTCTTCCAAAAGATGACACAAGTTCAAGAACATACTCATCCCAACAAGGGGCTCGATAAATAGAAGAGTAATGTCAGCTAGGTATATGTCATCCACGCACAAAGTAGGAGGAATGGAAGGGAAATCATACACTTGAAGTGGAAAGGAGATGGATGAAATGACTATATGAGGATAAGTGGATACTTCTCAATGTTTGATGAGATGGGAGGGGTGAGAAAACTTTTTGGAAAGGTGAGAGAAGGAGGAGAGAAGTCCTCTATAGTACTCTTGGCATCAAAAATTGAAGAACAATCCTTGTCATCACAAGAAGAACCAAGCGAGTCTGTGTCAGTGGAATTTTCATCACATGAAGAACAAGAGGAGACAATTGGAGAAGACTACTATGGAGATTTACTAGAAGGCCAAGATAAAGTAACCTAGCACTCAACAGAAGAAAAAGTGTAGGGAGAGTGTCATTAAATGAGAAATCAATATGTGAGGGAGCATGAGGGGAAATGGTCACATATTTCTCAACTAAATTGTCTCTAATGGAACATGAGTGTGAAGATTGAATTTAATCATGAACATGGTCAACAATGAGCTTTGTAGTGGTAGTAGTAGGTGAAGGGTCTCTAAATAAATACTAAAAGATGTTCTAGATGTAGTGGGGATGACATGATATTTCCACATGAATGCAAAGAGGTCTGGTGAAGAACAACATCAAGTGACAAAAAAATGGTCACAATTGTTGAGAAAGTCCTCAAGATGACTAGGATCTCTGGGTACAATAATTTTCCCAAGCAAGAAGTGTGTAAGACCCTCATAGATGATGTAGCATTACATAGAAGCATGTCATGATGTATAACTATCTCTCCCAAATAAGAAGTGGCAGAGGCCACAATGTGGTCTTTTTACACTCAAGTATGGAAAGAGAATCCTCCATGATGCAGAAGTGGAAGCAATAAGTGTAAGATACACAAGAAGAAGGGTCCAAGAATTTAAGACAACAAAATCAACTGATAATGCATCTGTAAGTAACATTATGCCTAAGAATAACAGTGATGACCCCCCATTCAATGAAATTTTATAAGATAGTGTGTGAGTACAATAGGGTTTGTTAGTGTGATGTCAGATAGTTTACCACTCACCTCACAGTAGGTGAAAATTCCCGTGAGATTAGAGGCCACAATGAAGTCTTGTCCAGAAGTATAGTAACACATACAATCAAGTACTAAAGGTGAAAGAAAAAAAATATGGTACAATGATCAATATGATAGAAAAGGAATCTCACGTCATAAGAAAGAAGCCTCTCTTACCACAAGGTTATGGAAGACACGTCCACTAGCCACAAGAAAATAGGAGCACTACAATGCAGAGAGCCAGAAAAAATGGCCTAAAAAATCCCAATAACCCTATATGCGAAGCCCGAAAGAAAAATACTCCCCCTTATAAAATGAATTTTTATTGTTTTTCCCCTATATTTATTGTACAATTTGTAAGAGGCGGGGAAAATTTTGAAAAAATAGAAAAAGGGGAAGAGAAAGAGGTCTAAAAGTGAAGAGTGAGTAGAGGGTTTTCTAGCATAGAGGAATCTCAATGAGTAGCTTGATGAACTTCTTGGTGAGCTGGGTGAGTTGGTGAAGGGGCAAGATGATTAAGTGGTGGGGAAAGCCATCAAAATGGCGTGGTGAGTAGGTGAGTTCTATTTATGGAGTGAGGGGAGTGGATATAAGTCACCGAGAAGATTGGGTTCGATAGAGGAGGGTGCTAACATGGAAGTCAATGAATGGAATTATGATTTGGACATAGGAACGTGGAAATAGGTTTGGGAACTTAGCTATAACTACTTGAAAATCAACATGGGTAGTGAGAATTCTTGAGTAGTTTTTGAGTTAGGTCAATCAATGTGGTTGAGTCAGATATGAGGTGTTGACGGATGTCTTAGGTCTAAGTAGAGGTCGACATTTGGAGCCAGACCAAAACTTTGACAAAGTCATGAGCTCAAGGTCCTAGAATTGGTCAAGTGGGTTTTGGGTCTATTGGAACAAGTGCAAGTTGGGAATGTTGAATGGTGAGCCGATGCAAGGATCAAGTGAAATAGGTCGGGGAAAAGTGAATAGATCCAAAAAAACACACAATGTTGGAAGAAGGATGCAAATAATGATCTCACACTTAGATAATTATGAGCTACACAACACAGAAAACCCAAGACAGTATGAGTGAATAATCCACAACAACAAACAAGGTAGGGATCCAGTAAAGTAGTATTACATGAGCAGGGAGGATCAAGTGAGGCTAAGCTAGGTAAGTTACATACAAAAAAAAGGTCGAGTGGTTGAAGAAAAGCATGATTCAAACGTGCATACAAAAACCACATCAACCCATAATGCAAAGGAAGTCGACCCAAGCTAGAGAGAACTGAAGGAACAAAGTTGCAGAAGGGATGGTGAGTTGGGGCCGAGTTGGGCTCAAAGGCATCTGAAACCACTGAAAACCTTTAAACATTGAGCATTAAACCTTTAAATTGTCCTACAACCAAGAACCTATAAAACACTCTGATACTGCATGCAAGGGGTTGGAAAATTTGTAAAACCCACGAACACTAAAAGAACGTGAAGAGAAACAAAAAATAAACCAAACAAGGTATAAAACCCCAAATTAGTGTAAGTAAAGCACATGAGGAATATCCATTATGAAAAACACTCAAGAAACATGTTTATCATGAATGGAAAGCTAAAAAACATGAAAAAGTGAAGATTTACACAGATCCACACAACGTGTGCTCTGATACCATGAAATAGTGTGTGAAAATGTGAAGCACGAGGATCACGAGGGATATCATGAACATTGAAAAAGGTGAAAACAACAGCATGACAAGATATCATGAAGAGAGAGAATCAACCGAAGTGCATGCAAGATTCAAAAAATGGGAAAAGCCTCATCAAGCCAAAAGTCTCCATTCTAATCTCATAGATATGAAGGGGTGTACATATAGAGGGTGTCGAATAACCCCCAGTACTATAATCGTGACCTCTCAAGTAAAGAGGGGGAGTTACGTTCCCAGAATGGGAAGTGACTCCCAATGACGTAACTAATTCACTGACATGTAAGGTAATTTCATGATGACCCTAAAATGACATGCAAACCTATGATATCACCTAAGTGAGATGACTCACTTGATGATGTGAAAAATGACTCACACCAATAGTGATAGATATATAGATGATCTTAAGATAGTAAATGCTCACATTAAACCTTATATATGAGTTCATTCTCTTGATTTTCAAACCTTAGTGGTGGGAAATGGCCAACCCATAAAAATCAAAATTCATAAAAAGGGATGAAGAAGAAACCCATATATCAAATTTAAGTAAAAACCCAAAGGGTTCAAAAGCGTACATAAGATCTAGGAGCAAGGGCATGGTCCTAGATTCACTGTATGGTTTTGGACCGACGCTATATGTGAAGAAAGTCAGAAAATTATAGACACATATGTGACATGACATAAAATCATGAAATCAAAGTAAAATAACTATCAAAGACTATCAATTCAAGAAATGAAAATATGGAGGAGAGTAGGTTATGCCACTAAGATCTAGTTTCAAGGTCTGTAATTCATGCACATATAATTCTAATAAAAACATGATGAAATAATGGTTTTGTAAAAAAATTAATGTCTACACCCCCTTTATGCCAATGAATGAAATTTACTACTGTAAAGGAGAAGAAGAAACATACCAAAAAAAGCGTTGAAGTAAGAATTTATAGGATTTTTTCGGGAGAACATAATTGTGTATGGTGAATTCCTTGAGTCAATGATTGACTCACATGGAGATAGGGGAGAAGTGTGTTATAAGCATTGAGGTAGATTATGTACCTATGTGAAAAGAGTGTTTTCAGAGACATGGAAACTTGTTATAACTTAGAATTGCACCTTCAGGATTTGATCATGACATATCAAAGAGTTCTGGACAACATTGGATTGCTTCCAAATGTGAGACCTTTTAAGATGAAGCAATCCTTTAGAGAAGGTTGGTTCCTCACCTAAACTAATACTAAAAATACTCCTAGACTAAGCCTACTCTAACATATCCAAGTAACTAGGGAAAGAAAGAAGGGGAAAAAGGAAAACATAAATGAAATCCTAAACTAACAGTGGTGATAACACCAAGAAAGGGTTTGATTACTCTCCTTTTAAAGTTTTAGAGAAATAAGAAGATCAATTGCAAGGTGGAAGGGGAATTTTTTTGTAATATTTCATCCTTATAACTAAATCAACTCACAACCTTGTTTGTTTTGACACAATTGACGTAAAATTTTATAAAACAACATGTATACACAACAAAATTGAAGAACATAAGGCAATAACACAACAATTAAAATAAAGGACTGATTTAGGCCACAATTTACATCATATTATTGGTTTTTAATGAACATATTGTTACAAAAATCTTGGAGGTAAAAATGCTTCGCAAAAATCATGCTCATGTTTGTAACTCCTCAACTCTCCCATGTTTTTGACATTATAACATTGCAAATCTAGAGAGGGATAATTACAATGAAGAACATGCAACATTTTATAAAAGGGAGGATAAGAGAGGGTATAAAAAAGATGGCATAGAATAAATGACTTACTAAACCATGAATTTCTTATTTGAAACTACTTCTAATAGGTTTTCTAATTCCTTCATGATTTCTCATGCCTTTGGTGTTGCCTTCACATGGAAGAAAACTAAAAATATCTCATCCTGGGTGAGGTCATTCTTGAAATCAAAGGTAACTCACAAAATATGGAGGTAGATAATTAAAACATTTCTAAATTCCCAAAATAGCTTGCACATGTTGTTATTTCTCATTATTTTGGTTGATCATGGAGGAATATGCCATTTAGATTAAATCTAGAGGGCCTCAAGGTGAGTGAAGATAAAAAATGCATCATTAAATTACCTGGACATTTTTCTTGTTAGATAGTGACATGAAATGACCCACATAGTGTTCTCCCTCTTAACCTCATCAATCTCTATTTATGCTAATACCATCATGAAGATCTCCTCAAAACCTTTCCAATGGCACTAATTTTATCGAATTTCAAGTTGTAGGGAGGAAGTTATGTACCTATGAAGTTTTAGGGCTCAAGTGAAATGAACAGTGATTTTGTGACATGTGGAATGCTCTAATTGGCTTTGTATTTGACACGCGACACCCTCTTATTCATTGTGGGGTCACCTACGTGTCTACCCATGTGTTTATTTACTCTGCCACCTGTTTCCTTTTACAGCCTACATGTTTACCTTTCTCCCTTACGAACCCAAATCTCCATTCAATTCCCCCTCATTCCATGGATTTAAGTCCGTATGAGCCCATTTGCATTGAGTCACACTGGAATGGCAATAGGTGGCCTACCCTGGCCCGTTGATCTTTGCCATGCAATGGATGTTGATTTTTCCCTACCCATCTTTTGCTGACTGCCTTTTCCGTTGACTCGGCTTAGACCCAAAATCCCTAATCAGACTAGGTCTATTATACGGACTTCATGTCCATGGAACCAAATCTTGTGAGAAATTCGTGGAAGTGCACCACATGGCTTCCCCTCCACTGTTTGATCTTCACCACATTGTTTTTCCTTTTTCCCACTGCATGTCCTACTCGCCAACCAACCCTACTGCTTATGATCCAAAAGCTTAATGTTACGTCGTTTATTTTGTAGCCTCAAGTCTGCAGGAGTGCTTTGGTATTGAAGAGCCCCGGAATGTGTGACACTTGGGTGATCCTCATTCACTACATCTTTAAAATGTTTCCACTTTAGACCCGAACCCTTTATACACCCATGTTTATTCCACAACCTCACATCTATTGGAGCTCGAAAGCATTGGGAGGTGTCAGAATTGCACCACTTGACCCCTCCTTTTGACGTCATTTTTTATTGGAACACCCCCCGTTGTTAGATCTAAAACCCGTTGTAGACAGTGTTTTTTTACCCCCAGGTGACCCGATGCACATTAATCACATTATCATTATTATCCATATCCTAAGTACATTATAAATCAATGTCGTAATCCCTCATTCACTGGCATAAAACCTCATTTACCCTCCACTAATGACCTAAAAAAAACCTAGCCTAATTTATCCTACCCACCCTAACCCCCTAACCTCTTCCTAAATGAATTCCTTGCCTCCCAATGTTTATCAAACATCCTTAATCCTCAGATGGAAATTGGTTTCAACCATTTTCCATCTTTCCTTCCTTCATTTGTTACATCTAGAGATAAATTGAAAGTGATCCTTGATCATCGAAAATCATTATGGACGTTCTTGATTATACTTAAATCATCCTCCTATCTATTTTCTCAGTTACACAAGTAACTTACTCAAAGACTGGACTTGGAAAGCATTTTTACACCTATGTACAACACCACTACGTTTGGAATATCAACATGTTGCTATCAAACTTTGGATAAATATCATCAACTCGTTGGCCAACCTTTTGAACCTATATCAACCTAAGAATCAACCTAGAAGGTTAGTACATTTCTATTTAACATTTTAATCATGTTTTACATTGATCTTACCCTATAATTAGTCGTCTACACTATCCTTCATATCCACTCCATTTTTTGTCTTTTGTTTAATCATTTAGTCAAGTTTTAGAACATCTAAAATTTCAATAGTGACCGCCGTCGATCGGTCCCTTAAAACCTTTTTCCTTCATTTGTCCTTCAAACATCTTTAAATCTATGTTTTCTGAGTCTTATCAACTTCTAGGGTCCCCTTAGTCCCTCTTAGTATTGTCACATTTTATCTTGCATCCAAAATAATCATTTTTTGGTAGCCTTTTATCAAAGGAAGCACTTTTTCCTTGATTATTGTCGATTCTTGATCGTCATCCATCCCTATCTTTTTTATTCATTTTAACATATTATCATATTTCCAACAATCTATTTTGATCTAATATGTTGTCTTGCAAGATGTATTCCTTGTAGATGATTATTCTAGGTTTATCACACCCCATCACAAACATATATGATTTCCTGATTGTCCAACAACCTTTTATGTGGTAGCATTTTGACATCTCACACAAACCCAAATTATGCACCATCACACTCACACCAGAAATCAAAGACATCCAAAATCAACTCGAAGTGATACAAGAAATACATGACATAACGGAATAAGAATGATTCGACTATTTCCTGGACTTGGATCTCGCCACAACCCTTGCTTGGGCTACCTACCACATAGAGAAATATCTTTCTATCCCCCTTGAATTTTAAGTCATTTTAATTTATCTTATCATATTATATCACTTAATTGTATCAGACAAGTTGACATCCTTCAAGGAAGCCCCTTTGGATTCCTGGGATCAGCCTTAGTTGAGAAACTTGTCCCATCTTTGTATAATATTTGTTTGTTTAGTTGTCTTTGTACACAGGTCTTCTCACTTGGTGAAAGGAGGATCCTTTTACATTTTTTGTGTACTCGATCATACTGACATTGTGTTTTTTGATGCATGTATTGCTAACCCCTGATTTATTTGAGTTCTTTGCATTTCAACATTTTAGAAACTAACCGAAAATCACCATAAACACCCACCAAGTCTATAGTCAAATGGTAAGTTATAATACCCTGTAGTTTAAATAAAATGTTGAGCATGTATTTTGATGGGAATTTGAATGTTTAAAACATTGGTTGTGTTTTTAGATAACTAGGCCCATTTTAATAAGTTATCCAAAATTATAAGGGGGTGCAAATTTGGATAATAGTTTTAATGACCTCTAGGGGATATATGCCTGTTAGATAATTAACCAATTTTCTTGATTGTCCATTGGGAATGGAGTCGATCCTGAAAAACATTGAAAACTGATCAAAAACCTGAATAAACCACCCTTGAGTATGCACAGACTTAAAACTGCATGAAGATGATCTGAAGCCACCATGAAACTCTGAAAGATGATTTTGGGATTTTTTGATTTAGCTTGCGAATTGTCTCAATTTTTTGGATTTTAACCAAGTAAGAAGGAAGGAGAACTTTGAATTGGAATTGATCTTGGGGCTGAATGAATGAACTGTATAAACTACCCCATATATCTGTAGACACAAAATCATGCACTTTGGGTAATTATCTAGTCCTAATTACATACTACTATTTATATGATTCCTAAGTAAGAAAAGTATGAATTAACCCATGTCTTTGGCCACCTTTCTTTTCTTTCTGTTGCTACTTTCAGTCTTACACCCTTACTTTCTTAGTTTGCATTTTTTACTCTTCAAAATTTTCATCATAGACACTAACACCCAACTAGGACGCCAGTGCCAGATGCCCTCGTCCCCTCTGGATGACCCTGTCCTCTTTGTACTTCACTCACACTTTTAGGTCCTTTCTATCCATTTAGGCATATTATATTTTTGGTAGTCGGCCTTTTCGGGGTTAATTACAAAATTCAAGCAAGGGAATCATATAAATATAAAGTTATGTGATCATAATAAAGGACCAAGCACTAAGCATTAGCTATCACCACCTAAGGTTGCATCCATCAAGGCATCTAAGAGCTCCATTTCATCCATCTAGCTCCATCAAAAGGGACACAATGGTTGGTTTTCTACATCGCACTTCATAAGATGGAAGTTAATTCTATGCCATGCACACATTTACTACATTCTACATCTAGCTACTTGATCGGTATCCTAGTACAACACACACAAGAGAAAACTAGGGCATGATTCCACACACACACACACAAAATTACATTGAGTCTGAGATGTAGTGCAATGCTTAGTCATAATTTCACCATTGTGATAGGTCCAACCCCTCATTCTGCATCTTTCTTTTTTGGGATGTATATTTGAGGGTTTTGC
Organism: Taxus chinensis; assembly: GCA_019776745.2. NCBI lineage: Eukaryota > Viridiplantae > Streptophyta > Pinopsida > Cupressales > Taxaceae > Taxus > Taxus chinensis. Next base: position 63,641,608 of record CM034151.1, read on the forward strand.
AGGTTCATCTTTCATTGCAGGTTTACAGTGACCTCGGCGATCTTGGTACAACCTCAGAGTGACCAAAGGTGATTAAAGGAAAACACCTTGTGACACCTCAGAGGAGGTTTTATGAGTATTTTTACAGACCTAGGCACCCAGAAACAGGTTCAGGCCCACGCACACCCCTATCCCTCTCTAGGCACCCCACTCTATCCTATCTCTCCATATCTACATTTTATAGGGCTTCTGTGTGATACTTATTCTTGTCAGTTTAGTCAGTCATAGCTTCAGTCCATTCCATATTTTATTGTGAATCAACTAAGGCTTCTTACCCTCTCCTTGCACATTAGGGTTTCATTATTTACTACTTAAATGGTTGGGTATTTATTGTTGTACTTAATTTATTATTCATTTATTACAATCTTGCATTTAGAATAGGCTCTTATTTACATTTTATCTTAATCAATATCTGATTTTCACATGAACTTGTTGAACTAGATTGTGAAACAACAAAAAAAGGCCCAAAAAACTATGTAGAAACTTGAAACGTCATACATATTTCAAATGAAATATGCAAAGTGTGCATAATTCACTTCTTTTGCAATAATCACACCTACCTATACTACTTCAACCAAAGGAAGGGAGCTAAAAAAACTGAAACTGTTTGAGAGAAAAAACATAAAAATTGAGACAATGTAACTAATTCGACACTAAACACAACCTTTAATGAAAGTGGAAAACTGCTATGAAATTGATTCCCCTTCCCATTCTTCAAAGTATTAACTGAAAAAGAATGAAGACCTATTTATTTTGATCTACAATTGGACTTGAGAGGTATTGCAGCTGACCTTTGGCATATTGAAGATCCTCCTCATGCTTTGAAGTGAGTATCAATGGTGGAAACTCTACATTTGGTTCTAAATTAGCCAGATATTTGATTGGGAAAGGACTGATCCTTTTGATTTTCCCATTCTCTTTTCATTTTGCTCCATCAATGGAGTTGGTTGAGACACATTCCTCATGATTTTGGATGCTTGCAATCTATTATGAACTCTAACTTGCTTCTCTTTGTGAAAACACATCTATTTCCACCCTAATGGGTTTATTTTCTCCTTCTCCACTCTCTGTCCCAATCCAAATTTTCTCCATTAAAAATGTAGGAAGTTCTAAAAATGCATAGAAATGAGGATTATTGCATTAGTTTTAAAATATCTTGTTCACTTTGCAAACATTCTTCCTCAAGGCCTTGGACACCATTACTATTTAAAACCACTTTCTCTTCTCCTTTATATCTAACTTGCTTCTCCTTCACATCTGCTTGCTCTATTTTGATGTTAAGCTTCATTTTTGTATGGTTTTCATGTTCTCATCCTCCCAATCTGAATTAGACCAGTCCTCAACTAATATGAGATTGTCATTTTTAACAGGATTGGTTAGAGAAGAAGCATAAACAAGGGGCTGTTGATTTGTTTCATGCTTGGGTAGAGTTGTTTAGTGCTTAAGATATCTGATTCGATTAATTGTAGAAGACAAATGATCCTCCAAAACATTTTCCATTCTCTGCTAATCTGCCATTTCCAAAATAGTTACATGATTTTTTATAAAAACTTATTGTTGGGAGTGTTGTATGGGCTGCCCCTTCTCTCCATATAAATAAAAAAAACTTGTGCTCTGCCCTCTTTATAAGATAAATTGGTTTAGTGAGGGATGGTTAAAGCATATGAGAAGTATTTGTAACACCACAACTTTTAAAAACATTCTTGCAAGGTTCAATGAAGTTATGTAATGCCTTAGACAGAGATGAGAGGGAGTTTTACAAAGTATGAGGAGTTCTTTGGGCATGATAAACTTTGTAAACACAAATTCATGTACTTTGGGTAATTATTTAGCCCCGGTCTCATATTATTATTCATATGGTTCTTGAGTGAAAAAATTACTAATTAACCCATGTCTTTGGCCATCTTGCATTCCTTTTTGTTGCTACTTTCGATCTTGCACCCATACTTTCCTAGTATGTAATTTCATACTATGTTTTCCCTATTTCTAACTGGGGTGCCCCAGGCGCCCTAGTCCCCTCTGGGTGCCATGATCCTCTTTGCACTTTTCTCTTACTTTTTGGGCACTTTCTAGCCATTTGAGCTTCTTATATTTTTGGTGGTCAACCTTTTTGGGGTTAATTATGAAATTAAAGCAAGAGAACCATATAAATATAAAGTTATATGATGATAATGAGGGACCAAGCACTAAGCATATACTATTGCCACCTAAGGTTACATCCATCAAAGGCATCTATAGCTCTATTTGCATCCATGTAGCTCCATCACAAGGGACAAAGGTTGGTTCATCTGCATCATGGTTTTATAGGAGGGGAGTTTATTATATTCCATGCACCATTTATCTACATTCTACATCTAGTTATTGCTCGCTACTCACAAAGTGTGACATAAATAAGAGCACCTAGGACACAATTAAAACACACAACACACACACACACACACACACACACACACACACACACACACACACACACACACACACACACACACACACACACACACACACACACCTAGAACTACATTAGGTCTAAGATGTAGTGTAGTGCTCAGTGATAAGTCCATCCATTTGGTAGTTGAGGACAGTTTGACCCCTTCATATGCATATTTATTTTGAAGGGTTTTGATGCTTTGTTTAGGGTTTTGCAGGTGATTCTTCATTGTAGGTTTATGAAGACATTTGGAAAAGTGCAGTGACATACACACGATAAGAAGTGAAGGAGTGTAGACATCTTGTGACCCTGAAAATTTGGGTTTTTGACCACTTGTGTAGACCAGGGTGCCCAAAATTCATACCAGGGCACCCACGGGCGCCCCTATCCTTCCCCAGGTGCCCCGGTCCAAAAAAATCCTCCAGATATGCATTTTCTTAAGCTCCCGTGTGACAGTTTCCTCCTCTTTTTTAGCCAATATCCACTATGACACAGTCCTATGACATCTTTAAATCAGCTAAGACTCTCCTAACCATCTTTGCACATTAAGGTTTTATACATTGTATTGCTTTGCTTGTTTGGGTGTATTTTAGTTATTTCATTGCTTATTTATTTATTTCTCCTATAGCATCAGATTAGGCTAGGATAAATCATTTTGGTGAACCCAAAGTGAATCAAATGGACCTCACCACACTCACACATTCCTAGGTTAGTGATATACACTGTAGGCTACATCATCACTTATTTTAGCATCATCATCACATATTTTGATCATCATTTAGTGATATACGCTTTAGGCTACATCATCACTATGTTGATCATCTTGTTGTGATATACACTTAGGCTATAGCGTCACACACACCTCATCTCTATGTCACATGTCATCACTACACATTCAACACATTACATCACACACAACACAAACTTTGACCATTTCCCAATGATGCACTCTCATTTTATGGTTCATTCTTGACTGCTGACGGGGCATACTAAATGAACCTCATTGCATATAATTCCACTCACTCAGGGGTCACATGGATCCTATCATTCATACTGCATTCCATTCCATCCACCCACATCATACTGCATTTCATGGTTGTATTTACTCTTTCTTGCAATTTATTTTACATGTATACTTTATTACACATGCTAGATAGATATTTTTTTATGTCATTATAATAATCATACACACATGCGTGTTCACTTGATTTCTAGTTGTGATCACAGATTATACATGACTATTACACGCAACATGGATGCTTGGACCTATTACAAGTCCCACAGCGGCTCCTAGGGGCATCCAATTTCATACACTACAAGTGCTATTGTTTCATTTTTGTTCATAGCATACTACTTTATTAGTTCATACACACTTCGACATACATTTTATCTTTCTAACATGCTAACGGGTGCTTCATGTGCAACATTTTTTATGCAGGGATGATTGCTTCCATACTTTTTTGTTGCATTGTCTACTATTGTTTGCTCTTGTTTGTATGATTTTCCCTTTGTCTTGTGTGTGCACTTGTTTGCTTGTAGCCACTATGGCCTTGATTGTCTTGCGATATTGTGAGTGGTGTCCCATGTTTGCAATCCACTTTGTGTGGCCTTCAATGTCTTCTTGCATGTTTACTTGCATTCTAGCTTCTACATAATCTGCTACACGCACACTTGTTTATACTAACATTTGTTTCCCAAACACTTATTTGTGTGTGCCTTGGTTTCTACCAAATACATTCCCTTCCTCCTATAGGGTACAATATCAGTGGTTAGTCCTCTTTTGGGCTGCATTCTCCTATTTGCAATGTCGTATGCACCCCCAAAGAAGGGGGAATCATTTGGGTTTACACACAATATTGGTATAGTTCAATTTTTATTTTTTTTCCATTATAAAGTGGGTTATATAGCGAGGGGGTTCAGACCAGTCTATAGAAATCCATACACAATGGATTTTACAGGGTAGATTGTCCTTAACATTCTAGGGAGCAGTTACAAGTCAGAGAAAAATAGACCTTCCTCTCTACACTACTTTGGCCAGTGGCGTCGGATTACCCAAAAAACTAGACAGTACATAGATCTCTTTATATTTGGGAAGCAATTACAGTTTGGAGGTTAAATCAAACTTTCCTCCCTATACTTCTTAGGTCAGTGGTGTGAGATTTCCCAAAAAACCCGCATGACATCAACAAGATCCTTTCTACAATGTTTTCTCATCACGGATCAGGTGCATATGTTCCTTTTTCATTTTCGTACTTTCTTTACATGTTTTTTACATATATACATGAATTTTTACACATTACACATGTAGATGCATATTTGACTATTTGATTGTCTTCTCTTTTATAGGCCCATCCATATGGGAAGCAAGCAATCAACATCACACACATAGTGGGTACATTATACACACGATACTAACATGTAGGTACATCACATACATTGGCATCTACACGTGTTTTTTTCCCTAGGTTCACTCTCATCACTTTTTACACTTTTGCATCTTTAGTTTCCACGCTCCATGTTTTTATCACTCCATGCTTTGTCTAGTCCTTTGGCATGCATTCTACATCACTCTACATGGATATTAGGTACACATCTCTATCTACTTTACGTTATTAAGATTTCCATTCACCAACATAAAATGGGGGAAAATGTAGACACAAAATCACACACTTTGGGTAATTATTTAGTCTTGATCTCATAATACTATTCATGGTTCTTGAGTGAAAAGAGTATTAATTAACTTGTGTCTTTTTCCATCTTACATTACTTTATGTTGCTACTTTCAATCTCTCACCCATACTTTCCTAGTCTGTACTTTCATACTACGTTTTCCCTATTTTTGACTGGCGTGCCCAGCCAAGACTGGGGTGCCCTGATCCTCTTTACACTTTCCTCTTACTTTTTGGGCACTTTCTAGCCATTTGAGCTTCTTATATTTTTGGTGGTTGGCCTTTTCAGGGTTAACAATGAAATTTAAGTAAGATAACCATATAAATATAAAGTTATATGACCATAATGAAGGACCAAGCACTAAGCATCTGCTATCACCACCTAAGGTTGAATCCATAAAAGACATATATAGATCCATTTGCATCCATATAGCTCCATCACAAGGGAAAAAGACTGGTTCATCTGCATCACACTTCATAGGAGGGGAGTTTATTCTATTCCATGCACCATTTATCTACATTCTACATCTAGTTATTTCTCACTACTCACAAAGTGTGACACGCACAAGAGCACCTAGGGCACAATTCTACACACACACACACCTGTAACTATATTGGGTCTAAGATGTAGTGCAGTGCTTAGTGATGAGTCCATCCATTTGGCAGCTGAGGACAATCCGACCCCTTAATATGCATATTTATTTTTTAGGGTTTTGAGGCTTTTTTTGGGGTTTTGCAAGTGATTCTTCATTGTAGGTTTACAACAACATCTGGCGAAGTGTGATGACATACACGCGATAAGAAGCAAAGGAGTGCAAACATCTTGTGAGCCAGAAAATTTAGATTTATAACCATGTGTGCAAACTAGGGTGCCCAAAATTTAGATGAGAGAACCCATGGGCGCCCCTATCCTTCCCTAGGCGCCCATTCCAGGAAAATCCTCTAGATATGCATTTTCTTAGTCTATTGTGTGACAATTTCCTCCTCTTGTTCATCCGGTCTCCACTGTGACATAGTCCTGCGACATCTTCGAATCAACTAAGGCTCTCCTAACCTTTGCACATTAGGATTTTATACATTTTATTACTTAGCTTGCTTGGGTGTATTTCAATTATTTTATTGCTTATTTAACACCATATTAGGATTGAATATTTACATTTTAGTTTAATCAAACATGTGGTCAAATGACAAATAATGAAGGAAAGGATCTTCCTACCTTTGGAAAGGAATAATGGATGTTTCATTCTTTGCACAAGGGGAAGGAAGAAATTTAGATGGTGAGGGAAGAATGAAAACAATGGAGATGAATTTTCTTTGACCAACTTGAATGAGCATCTTCTAAGCTTCTAATGCAATGGTAAAAACTTGAGGAATACCTCCTAGGGATTGAATTAACACATCTAAATCATCATCAGAGGACCTCAAATAACACAATAAGGTCATACCTTATGATGTTTTAAATTCTTGAGGAATTATATGTCATGTTCTTGTGAATTTGATGTTGAAAAATGAGATAAAATCTATTAAAGCTCATTGTATTTTGCTAAGATGTTCCATGAGATAAATACCATCTACATTATCCCTGAATCAGTTGTTTAATTGTTCTCCCAAATGATCCCATGTGGAAATGGATTTTGAAGCCAAACTATGGTACCAATATTTTTCTTTACCTATGAAGGATGAAACAAGAAGTTTGAGGTAAATGTTATCTTCTCTGATGTTGTGAATGACACATTGGTTTGTTATATCATGAATTTGATCAATAGGATATTGATCTCCATTTCCATGAAAGAGAGGCAAGAGGATTTTTTGGGGATATCATACATCTGTTACAAATGGAGGGGACTAAAAATGAAATGGGATAAAAGAAGAGATCATTGGAGAGCTATGATAAAATGGGGGCTTGGAAATGAATGAGAGGATGGAGGAAAAGGTATGAAACTTGATAAAATGATTTATTAGATCATTAAAAGTCTCCAAATGTGTTAAAAAATTCCTTCAAAGGATGAATCCCACTAATAAAACATCAAACTTAGTGAAATGTTGTAATGGGACACTTGAAAGATAAAGCTTTCAATACATGTCCCATCGGGCGTGCCAAAAATTGTTGTAGCTCAAAATTACACCCTCAGGATTTGATCATAGCAGATCAAGGAATTATGGACAAATTTGGATTGCTTCTAAGTGTGGGACCTTGTAAAATGAAGTAATCCTCCAGAGAAGGTTGGTTCCTCACCTAAATTAATGCTAAAATTAATCCTAGACTAAGCCTACTCTAAAACATCTAAGTAACTAAGGAAAGTGAAAAGGGGAAGAAGGAAAACATAAATGAAATCCTAAACTAATAGCGGTGATAACACTAAGAAAGGGTTGGATCACTCTCCTTCTAAAGTCTTAGAGAAGTAATAAGATCAATTGTAAGGTGTAAGTGGAATATTCTTGCTACATTTCATACCTGTAGATAAATAAAATCACAACCTTGTTTGTTTTAACACAATTAACATAAAAATATGCATACACAACCAAATCGAAGTGCAGGAGGAAATAAAATGGAAATAGACATAAAGGGCTGATTCAGGCCATAATTTACGTCATATTACTAGTTTTTTATGCACATATTTCTACAATCAAGCTTGGAGGTAAAATGATTTAGAAAACTCATGTCTAGGTCTGCAACTCCTCATTTCTTCCACAATTTTGACATTATAACATTTCCAAGAGAGAGGGATGATTACAATGAAGAACATGCAACATTTTATAGAATGTGGGAGAAGAGAGGGGATTGGAAAGATGCCATAGAATAAATGACCTGCTTAACCATGTAATTCTTATCTAAAACTACCTCCAACAAGTTATCTAATTCCTTCATGATTCCTCATACCTTTGGTGCTGCCTTGGCATGCAAAAAAATTCAAAATATCTCATCTTGGGTGAACACATTCTTGAAATCAATTGAAACCCAAAAAATATAGAGGCAAATACAATTAAAATGTTTCCAAATGCCCAAAACAACTTGCACAGGTTGTTATTTCACATCATTTCAGTTGAGCATGGAGGAATATGCCATTTGTTTGAAATCTAGAGGGTCCCAACGTGAGAAAAGATCAAAAAATGCATCATTAAACTATCTTAGTGTTTTTCCTGTTTGATAGTGACACCTAAAATGAACCCCACATTTTGTTTAATTTTTCACCCTCTTAACCTCATCAATATCTATTTTTGCTAATACCATCATGAAAATCTCCTCAAATCCTTTCTAATGGTGCCAATTTTATCAAATTTGGAGTTGCGGGGAGAAAGTTATGCCCCTCTAAAATTTTATTGCTTGGGTGAAATAAACAATGATTTTGTGACATGTGGAACACTCTAATTATCTTTTCATTTAACACATGGCACCCTCTTGTTTGTTGTGGGGTTTCCTATGTATCTACCCATATGTTTTTTTCCTTTTCCACGTGTTTCCTTTTTCGGCCTATGTTTTTACCTTCTCCCTTACGGATCTGAAGCTCCATTCAAGTTAGCCTCGTTATGTGACTTTAATTACGTGGCATGCCCTGGCCTATTGATCTTCACTACGTAGCGGATGTTGATTTACCCTGCCTTTTTTGATTTTACTACTTTGGTCTCTGACTCACCTCGAACCTGAAATCCTTAATCAAAGTGGGTCTATTCCATAGAATTCATGTCAAAAAAACCAAATCTTGTGAGAAATATATGGAATTGTGCCACATGGCTTCCCCTCCACTATTTAATCTTTGTCACATGTTTTTTATTTTTCTCACTATGTGTCCTACCCGCCAACCAACCTGCTGCTCAGGACCTAAAAGGGTAGGCCTTACGTCTACATGAACACTTTAGTGTTAAAGGGCCTCAGAATGGGTGACACTTGGTTGCTCCTTATTCCTATGGATTTCAAAGGTTTCCACTTTGGACCTGAATCCATCATACTCCAATGTTTATTTTGAGGTCTTGCATCCATTGAAGCATGAAAACATTAGGAAGTGTTTGAATTGTGCCACATGGCCCCTCCGTTTGGTGCCATTTTTTATTAGAGTTGCCCCTCTATTAAATCTAAAACTCGTCAAGTCCATAGTCAAATGGTAAGCTATAATACCTTATGGTTTAATTAAAATGTTGAGAATGTATTTTGATGGGTGTTTGAATGTTTAAAATATTGGTTATGTTTTTTAGATGGCTAGGCCTATTTTTAATAAGTTATCCAAAATTGCAAGGGGGTGAAAATTTGGATAACACTTGTATAGTTCAGAATTGGTAGTCAAGCACTAGTTGAGGATTTGTGAGGTTAGGGGTGACCAAATCCCCAATAGATTGTGCTTGTACAATGTAAATGTGGGAATTGGGTGTCCTAACCAAAGATGGTATTTGATGCAAGTCCCAAGTATTTTTGGTTGTAGAAGACAATTTTTATAGTTTCCTATTGTGGATAATCGTGTTACAAAATTTTTACCATTTTTATGAAACCATCAAAATGATGTCTGTAAATATTAATCAAATGTTATCTTTGTTAATACCTACCAATTTTCAGTTGGCTACGAGTCTATGAAGTTAGTGGTTGGTTGTATTAAAGACATTTTTGAATGTGACAATTGTTGTTGTCGACTCATCAATACCCCTGCACCACTCAATTCATTTACATTTAATTCTACTGAAATTTAAAACATAGATTTGATATTAATAAATTTATACCATATACAAATATCTTTTGATGGAAATTTTAGATTTGGTAATTAAATTTGCCATTGTTGAGTCCACAAACGTTTAATAAAATATAGATATGAATTTAATCTAAAACTTAATAAAGGATGTTTTTGTTTGTAGACTCAATTTTCTTTGAGGATTGGGTCGCAGGGGAAGATTGAGATCCATAATGTTTTTTTCAATGGACAAAGAGAATCAAATTAAACTCAATGGCTATTTTAATCTCTAGTAAGTTAAATCTTTGATTTATTTTGTACATGGGATTTGTTCCCCATTTTTCTATTTGATTTTCTCTAAATGTCCTCGAGTTCAATCACTAGTAAGTTAAATATTTGATTTATTTTGTACATAGAATTTGTTCCCCTGTTTTCTATATGATTTTATTAGAATGTCCTTTATAATTGAATATATTATTATTTTATTTCTACTGAAGTTTTGAACCATGAATGTGGTTTTCATAAATATTTTCCCCATTATTTCCATTATTCTAACGTTTTTGGTATATTTATATTTCTACTTATCATGTTTAACACGCATGAGTGCGAATTTATCAACCTTTGTTCCTCTCCCAATAGACCTTTTTTACTATAAACTTCTCCCATTTATTTTTATACACTCTAATATTTTGTAGGCATGAGTATTAGTCTATGAGCCCCCATTCGTCTCCCACTGATATATTCAAATATATTGTGACAAAGGTTATGAGGAAATTTTAGACATCGTTGTTACCCTTTTTCAGTCATCATGGTCTCATTCATGTTTGAGAGATCATTCATAAAGAAAAGCTCACTTCCATGAGGTCAAAACATAGTTACAATGAGATTGTAGAAGTTAGTTCATATCCCACACCTAGTTTTCGATCAAATAAAATTTTGGAGGAACATGCAAAATAGTTCCTGAGTTCCTTATATTCCCCACTTTAAAGATTTGGCTGATTGAGTTATGTTTTTGGGGTAAATCAACTTTTGGAGGAATAGTTCCTAAGTTATATCAGTTCCTTGCATAGTCAATTTAGTTGACTGAAGGGTAGAATAAATACAAAGTCACTTAAGTCATCTTTTAGAGTAATAAGAGGAACAATTCCTAAGTTATGTTAGTTACCCGATTCTCCGCTTTAAAGTAGCAGAAAATTTTCAACTTGAGAAGGGTCTGAAAGATCGTGTTACATGAGTTATCATGAGAGATCACATGTCCAGTTTGGAGTAAAACCCTAATTTTATGATTTTGGTCAAATCCAAAGTGGAGATCAAGTTGGAGTAAAGAGGAAGTCAATAATGCAAGGGCAAGATGAAGGAAAGTTGAGCTTGTGTTAAGAGAGCATGCAACATGGCCTATTGAATATCTTTTTACTAGTATGAGGTCTCCAACAACTTCCTACACCATGCAACCACCTACATCATTTCACATGAAAAAAATGAACTCTTGCATGCTTTTTTTTTCTCTATACAATTCTTATCTCTCATATATATTAGAGATTATTCATTTTTAGGGATATCTCTAGCTAGTTGTGGCTAAGCCCTAGTAGTTTTTTTACTTGTTGCACCTTTTGAATTAATAAAGGAACCATTTTTTCCTTCTCACTACTTGTGTATTGTATAGAATTGAGATATATCAGATTTTATCTCGTGATAGAAGTATTTATCCTTGATTCGTAGTCCTATTTCATTACCTTTATGTAGGGACACGTTAATTTGTAGTTCATATTCTATGTTTCTATAAAGTTCATGCAGGATTCAATAGTGGAGTTTCACTATTTGAGCCCTTATAAATCCATTTTCTACCCCTTATGTGTGTTGTCATAACTTTAAGCCTCTCTACGAAACACTTATGAAAAATTATGCCAAATTATGATTTGTGTATTATGTTGGTTTACTTAATCCTCTCGTGTACTCTCAGGTAAGTATAGGTCCTCAAAAATTATGGTGCATCACCTTATTTTCAAATTTTTGTTTCAACCTGGAGTTCAGTTCCTCCCCCTTTTCTTTGTTAGAACAATAGGGTAGAGTTAGTTTTAGGTGTTACACTGGGGAAACAAGCCCACTCTAGAGAATCAATCTAGCTTTAGGACACCCATAACCTACGATTGTTTCAATTTTGTAATTTGGTAAGGGAGTCATCACACCACTCCTTGAAGGGTGCATTCCTTTATGAAAATAGCATTTCCCATTCCCACCAGTTTGATCTTCAATGTTCCTAATTTAGATTTTTTGACAAAACTTTTAATTGAATTTAGCTTGCTAATTAATCCATCCTTTTGTTGTTGCATAATATTTTGTCAATGTACAATTCCCTTTGCTTTCCTTTCCTTTTAGCTTTAAAATATGTTCTATCTAATTACCATATAATGGATCTGATCCTTTCTTTTGGTAAATAATTTTATTAAGTTTTTTAGAAATTTTATGAATAGTTTCATAATTACTATAATTACATTTTCCATTTAGTTAGTTTGGTGTAGTTAAATGTAATTAGAAACTTATTGTCTAAAATAAAACCCATGCTATTTGGACAACTTCATTCAAGTTGTAAGCTCATGTGGCTTCAAAAAAGCTATTTGCAAAATGAAGTAACTTAGAGTTCCGTGGAATTCAGAAAGTATAGTGTTCCATGGAGTTTGTAAAGTCAGTGTAACAAAGGAAAAGTCATGGAGTTTTATGCTACATGACAAGGAAAAAAGAGTTGTGCAACCCCATGAAGCAGAAGAAAGGGGGTTGATTTCAGAAGTAATATGAAAAATTTGTGGGAGGTAATCTATGAAAGGTTGAAAGATCATGGAGCGAACATAAAAAATCTATGGAATATAGAAAAATATTAGAATAAAAAAAAGTTGTGGAACACAAAAAATCCATGAAACACATAAAATATAGGGAATAAATAAAATCCATGTATCAAAGGAAACATGTGGAATAAAGGATTGGTTATTTTCTAAATAAAAAATTTGAAGCCATGTAACAAAGGGTTACATGAAAGAGTCAAACATTGCAGAAAGTTAACGGAGGTTGAAGTAAAAGAATAATCTTTGAGTTAAAGACCTATGGTACAAGAAGAGGCTACAGAAAGTAAAACTATGGTCACAGATTACTAAAAGAAAATAAATAACTCTACACATCATTTAGAAGCATCTAAAATTAATGAATGACCATGGAAACCAAAACAAAGTTGTATATCACAATAGAAACATCAGATGGTGTGGAATACATAACGGATCAAGTAAAACCCACGGAGTACGATGAAGCCACACCTAATCTAGTTTAAAAGTGAAAACTAGGCCAAACCACCAACATGAAATAGTGTACATTAAATTCCACATTATCAAATGATATGGTAGAGTTCATTTCAAGAAACCTCTATCATCCATACTTTTCTACAAGCAATGAATCACGATTGGTCCTAGGTGGGTGGCAGCTGGTTAGATCTCTGTATTACTGACTTAATATGATTTTATCCATATCTTTTATCTTCTTTCTATATAAGGGGAAACTCAATATTAAAAATATACCATCCTCTCTTGAATATAAAGTCACCATCTCAAAATGGTGGCCGAGATTTCATGAGTTGTAAACCTCTAATTTGGTCACATGTAGTGTGATTAATGCCCTCCCTAACGATGTAATGGATCAATTGTATATTTTTATCAATAAAATCTTGTTATTATGGCTTGTATATGCCTTTCACTTGTTTTTATTATGTCTCTTTCCTCTCTTTTCATTTATGGTATGTTATGTGTGGGTTATATTTCCACGTGTTTTCATTTCTCTGTGTCTAAGATGTGTGGAATGGAATGGTTCACAAAGTGTTTGTTTGGGGTATGTATTTTCCCTCCTATCTTGTGTTTTCTATTCTATTCTTCCCCTCAAAGAGAGATATCCCATTTTTTTCTAGTGTTATCACCATTCCCTTAGCTTACTTTCATTTCACGCATTCCTCCTTCATATTTTCCCCTGCAGATTCATATCTTAGATTAGGAATAGTGTTAATGTTAGGTGAGATAGGATAGATGAATACAACCTTCTCTAAAGGTTTGTCCCAAGGAGAAAGGTCCTGCACATTGGGAACATTCCCATATTTCACTAAGGTGTTGAATCTAGTAGATTCAATAGGTGTGTACTCTCAAGAGACAATAATTTTTTGCACTCTTGGTGGGACATCTTGAGTCGATTACAACTCATTTCATTAATATTGATGTTTTTTTAGTGATATCCAACCTTTTGAGGCATTATCCCAACACATCTAGTGTAACTTCTGATCCAAGAATCCATTTATTTCATTCACATACCATTTTCATTCATCTTTTTCCTTAATTTCATGAATTTGTGCAATCATGACTTCATTTCCTAATTAAAATCCTCATTTTCAAGAGCAGAATCATTCCCCTCCATCTTTTTTTTAAATTTCCCCTCTAAATCAGTTTTACAAGCTTTATCTTTATGAATATGTCTATGATACAACCCCTATTGATCCATAGGTGTATCCTATTAACCATGATGTTTTTCAAGAATAGGGATATGCAGAAAATGGAGACATTTTCATGTTTGATGATGATTTACAGTTGAAGGTCCAAAATATGGAGGCAACCATGCAAATGGAAAAGGATCTATTTGAAATCATGATAGCTAACCCACCTTGTTTTAGGGGGCCTATCCATGGGGTGCTCCTCTGCCAAGATGGTATATCCCATAACATAAGCTAGAGGTAATGGTTAAATCCTTAAACAAAATGTTAGAGTTGATTGAAATAATGGAAGATAATTAATCTAGTTGTAGGGAACCCTATTAATGGGGCAATCCTTCACTACTAAAGCATAGCTTTCCCATTCCTTCTTTCCAATCCACACCATCTCAACCAAATCTTCAAATCCATAACTTTCTCAAATCTCCTCTTGTTGGTCATTCTCCTTTACAAGAGAATATTATACCTCCTCCATCATTCACACCCATGAAAAATCATTCAAAAGATAAATATTTTCCCCCTTTCATATATCCAAACCTATTTTTGGATGAGCTTCTTGATCAAACACACTTGGGAGGGTATCCAAATCAGGATCCGACTAAAGAAGATCAGCTACCAAGTCTGAAGGATTGGAGCCAAGAGTTTGAGGTCAAACAATGTATCCACCAAGAACCTTATATAATGGAGGATATATTGTTTAAGCAAAAAATAAAGGATGAAAAATCAAACTCGGAGAATTTGGATGCAGAAGAGACCATTAAGAGATTCCTACTCTCTTTTGGAGATAAATATGTTGATCAATCATTTTCTTCGTTCATATGATCGAATTTTGAGGAAATCCTCAAGGAGAAGCAAGTAGAGGAAGGAATCAAACATGATGATAAAATTTAGCCTCATGTGGAGGTGAGGGATGTCTCTGAATTGTCAAACTTATTATTTCAAGCTGAGATGGAAAATAATGAGCTCAATATTGGATTAGAGCTGGATATCAGGGGAAACAAATGAAGACAATTTTGAACAACTTGAAAACCCTCTCCAAGATAAGGAAATCACACATGATAGATCTATTCATGCAATGGAATGAAAAGGATAAGGGAAAATTATAAAAATGAGTCCATTAGCTTTTGGAGTTGGATGTCCAGTTATACATCTAACTAGATTAGATGTAAGAATATAGTTGCCACCAGTCATGTTCATTTCAAAACATGAGGAATATTTTCACAGTGTCAAAAATCAGCTGATGCACCTATCCAAACCAAATGCAAAGCATCCAGAGGGGGTGTTTGTTATTTTTAAGGCTAATATTTTGAGCATAAGGGGGTGTAGACCATGTATTCACTTCCACCACTTGATCTAGTTGTAGAACCGATCTCGTGACAACATTTTGTAAGGAAGGGAAGTTATTTTTCCCATCCATTATGTGGATTTATTTATCTTTCTTATCTCTTGGTTAGATTCGGACTAATTTAGGTTTGTTTGTAATAAAACAAGTGCTTTGCACACTCTATATGTCTCCATTTAAATCATGTATGATTTCTCTTTTTTACATAGTTTTTTTGAGTCTCTTTGTAGTTGTGCATGGTCCATATAATTCACCTTAGTGGGAAAAAAATTAAGGATTTTGGGGTAGTTTCCAAGTATAGCATGGATTTAAGCTCCAAATATCAATATTAAACTAGTGTCAAGTTCAATGCTTCATGCAAATTCAGGGTTAGCTTTAAAAGTTTGGGATCATTTTTCAAGATTTATACTTGACTCCATGCAAAATGGATATGTCAGGCTACTGGTTAGTTCATCTAACATGAATATGTCCCCTAAATTTTGCTAAACTATTGTTCAAAATAAACCCATGTTGTTTTGACAACTTCATTTGAGTTGTAAGCCCACACGGATTTAAAAAATATATATGTGAAATGAAGAAACTTAGTGTTCTGCGGAAGTCAAAAGGTATAGTGTTTCTTCAGAGTTTGTAAATTCCATGCAACAAAGGAAAAGTAAAGGAGTTTTATGTCACGGGATAAGGTATAAAGAGTCGTGCAACACCGTGAAGTATAATAATGGGGGTTGAGCACAAAAGGAACATGAAAATTCCATGCGAGGTAAGGCACATAAGGTTGAAAGACCATGAAGGGAACATAAAAAGTCGTGGAACAAAAAAAATTCATGGAACACATAAAATGTGTAGAATACAAAAAAATATGTGGAACACAAAAAATCCATGGAACAAAGAAAATCCATGTATCAAAGGAAACCCATGGAACAAAGGAGTGGTTGTCTGTAGAACAAGAAAAGTTAAAGCTGCATAATAAAGGGTTAGGCAAAAGAGTCAGACACTGTGAAAAGGTAACAAAGGGTGAAGTAAAATATGCATCTTTGAGTAGAAGAACTGCGGCACAAGAAGATGTTGCAGAAAATAATAGTATGGTCATGGATTAGAAAAAGAAAGGAAACAAGTCCGTGGAACATTCAGAAACTACTAAAAGCCACGAAGGACCATGAAAATAAAAACAAGGCCATAACTCACAATAAAAACATTAGGTGACACAAGAGACATAAAGAAGATAAAAAATTACCTAAAACCCACAGAGTATGATGAAGTAATGCCTAATCTAGCTCAAAAGTGCAAACCATTCCTAACCAATAACATTAAATCCTACACATCAAAGTCCACATTCTCAGACAATATGATAGAGGACCTTTCAAGCAACCTTTGTCAGCCATACCTATCCATAAGAATTGAATCATGATTTCTATATAAGGGTAAAATCAATATTAAAATAGAGAGGATCCTCTCTTGACTTTAAAATCACCCTGTCAAAATGATTTCCGATATTTCACAAGTTGTAGATATTTGATTTGGTCACATATATTATGTTCAATTCCCTCCCCAGCGATGTAATGGATTGTGTATATTTTTATAAATAAAATCTTGTTAATGTGTCTTGTATCTGCACTTTAATTGTGTTTATTGTGTATGTTACCTCTCTGTTCATTTCTAGTATGTCATGTATGGGTTATAATTCCATGTGTTTTCATTTCTTTATATCTAAGATGTGTGGAATGTAATAGCTCACATAGTCTTTATCTGCGGTATGTATATTTCCTCTCATCCCATGTTTTATTTTCTATTTTTCCACTCATAGAGATATCCCCTTTCTGTTATGGTGTCATCATCATTCCCTTACCTTAGTTTCATTTCATGTATTCCTCCTTCCCCTTTTCCCCTGCAGATTTGTATCTTATCTTAGGAGTAGTGTTACTGTTAGGTGAGCTAGGATAGATGAAGTCATATTTCTCTAAAGGTCTATCCCAAGGATCAAGGTTCCATACCTTGAGGACATTCTAATGTTTCACCGAGGTGTTGAATCTAGTAGATTCAATAGGGGTGCAATCTTAGGTAAAAATAAAAATGTAATAACATAATCTAAAAAATGTTAAACTGTCTAGAATTTTTCCATTTATAGGTTAGGGTGGATGTCAAATTTCATCCATAGTCCTAACACCAAGGGAAGAGTGTCACTATATGCTTCCCAAAATGAGACCACACCACTATAGAGGTATCTAGGTCATATTGTTGTTGCAAAAACCCATGCAAAATTATTAAGGAATGACATCTCATTTCCCTCACTGTATAACACATGGGTGTAAAACTTAGAGACTATGAAATTGGCATTTGTATGTATTATCTAGGTGTCTTTGATTTTGTACCCTGCACTTACAAAGTATATTGACATTGAATTGTTTGTAGCTAGTTCATATATAACGTACTTCTGTGTATGGATTATGATTTATTAGATCATAAGATTAGGTCAAAATTATATGACTAAGTGGATAAAGTTGGCCTTGCATGATTTTTTTCATATATCTTTACTTTAAGAATCGTAGATAACATGGGATGGTCTCGTGTGCCCAAACAACTAATGTTTCATTTGTCAAATTCAAAGATATAAAATGTGTACTACCTTGTGTGGTTGGCCCTATGTTTTCCCCCTTTTGGAGGAAGTGGGATGGAGGAACCATGCAACTTGAGTTAAAATAATAGAAAATATACTCCATGTAGATGTAATGGTGCCTTGAGAGATAGAACTAGTTAAATTAGATATGTTGCAAAACTTAAGAGATTCGCTAAGATGGAGAACATATGTATCTACAAAGTATATTTTGTGTAGATGTGATAAGATGTATGTAATTTTTCATAGTTTGTGTGATATAGAATAATGATGATGTGGCATGGGAGTGCTAAAAACCTTTAAGGAAATGTCGCAAACAACATGTAAAAAGGAGTAACGGGTCCTAGGACATGTGTCATATTGTGATAAATATATTAATAGAAGTTGGACCTTAGTCAAAGTGATGAACATAGTTTGGTACTGAAAAGATTTGAATATATATAATAAAAGGGAAAATTTTGAAATTTAATTTTCATATTTACTCGAGTGATTGAGAATAATGCTCTAAGACGAGAAGGATGTCGAGGGGCATGGTGAAAAAACATGTCTCTGGAGCAATTGTTAAGATTTTTTTCCATGGTGACAAAACAAAGTGATGAGTTCAAATTGGATATGAACATCAAACCCATATTACATGAATTTATGAATGTATTCCCAAAAGAAATAGAATAATCACATCCTCACAAATCCATATAACATGTCATTGATTTAATTCATGGTTTTTAACTAGTATCTAAGGTACCTTACAGATAATCAATCCCCATGTTGATAGAACTTAAGGTATAATTTGTTGAGTTTCTTAAACAAGGAAAAATTATTAAACATGGTATTTCTCCCTGGGGTGCACTTGTATTCATGGTATTATGTGATTATGCATTGATTACAGAAAACTAAATAAACTCACTATCACGAATACATACCTATTACCTCACATGGGTGTTTTTTTATACCAACTAAATATTGTAAAATGTTTCTAAAAAATGATTTATGATCAAGTTATCATCAAATTAGAATTGAATAATTTGACATTTACAAAACTACTTTTGAAAACCATTATGGCCATTACATATTTATAATTATGCCCCTTGGCTTAAAGAATGCACCAACTAATTTTATGAGACTAATGCATAATTTTTGAAAACCTTTTTAGGATGCATTAATGATTATCTTCTTGGATGATATATTGATTTATTATAAAAATGAAAAGATCAAGAACAAAACCTTAGGTTAGTTTTATAAATGCTGAAGAAAAACTAGTTGTATGGGAGTTCAAGTAAATGTGAATTATTTAAAACATAACTTTCTTACCTGGGGCATATTGTAATTTCCCTCCTAGTTTGTAATATTGTCCTTACTTTTATGACATCATCGACATTCTCAACAAGTCATTATAACTTGTATTGCTTGTGAGTATCATGGCCTTGTGTCAGTATTTTTGCGAGAAGGTATACCTCATCTATATTTAATGTTGAGAAGGTCATAATTACAATTAAGGTACCTTAAAATGGAATTTGAATAATAATAATATTAATAAAATAAATTAGAAGTAGAATTAAATAAAATTAAAATTAAAAAATAAAAAATAATGAACGAAATTAACAAAAAAAACTATATGAAGAAAGGAGAAAGCGGGAGGAATAAGATATTGATTGTAATGTGTGGGTAGGATGAAAAAAAGGAGGAGAATTATGGAAGGAGTTTTGGAAAGGTATTGGTGGGGGATTAAAAAATTCCACAAAAGGAGTGTGGGTTGTTGGAGGTGTCATGGGCATATGAATTGTACCATGTATGAAGTGTCAAAATAAGGGCTTTGATAAAAAGTATGGTCATTGTCAAAGCGAAAATAAAAGTGGATTTTGGTCTAATGTCATATTCATTGGCTCCCTAGAAGATATGTCTATAAAATGTGGCATCCTACACCACTTTGCTCCACCTTCTTCACTACCAACATCCTCGCAACTATGCCATAAATAGGAGCTTTGAAACATGTTGTGGGAATCCATAAAAACATGAGTTTGTTGAAAATTCCTTTGAAACTTTCAAGCAAAGGCATCTAACAAGTCTAAATCTAGACCTACAACAATGTTTCTAATCCTCCAATATCAATCCACTTAGGGATTTCTTAGAAATTCAGGTCAACAAATGATGTGTTTAATAAGTAAAATGTGTAGTGTCTCCTCTAGTTAGACCTATCTACATAATGTTATGATATTGAGACAAAGATCAGTAGTGGATGACATTGAAAAATTCCTCGCCTAGATTTATTATCATTGAAGGCCATGGGTGTAGTAAATACAAAAGTGAGTTATTAGAAAGGCCTTAACAAAATTTAATTAAATGTCATTGGAATTTTAAAATCCAAACTCCTCAAATTTTTCTAGCACCCTCTAGTTTGTGTTAAAATGTGAAATTTGAAGCATTCTATGGGCTTCCATCGAAGAAAAATAAAAAGGGATTTTTAGTTGTAGCCGTTGGGATTTGGTAGACATGTATGCAAAATATGGGAGCATAGAGGAGCTTTTCCCTAGTAAAGTGGAATGTGGAAGCATCATATCTTTTAGTGTATAGAGGAGTGAGATGGATTTCCAAGGGAGTGTGGCATTATAGAGTGGACTAACTATGCAAAGAACATATATAAGGTGATAAAATGACTAGGAGATTTGAAATAGGTATAGGAATTCATTAACACATAATGGAAGCCAACTTTTTCTTATATGTTTTAGTTTTTACACCTCAGAAAATATGTATGCAAAAGATGAAGCATACACAAGGCACATAAGTTGTTTATGTAGAAAATTTCTTAAAATACATGTGGTCTCATGGAATGCCACAATTAGGGTTCATTTTAAAACCCCCCTCTAAAATATTAGTTTATAATTGGTGGTGAATCTCCAAAATCGACTTTCCCATCAATGAAAAAGTTCTGAAAAACCGTTTCGTGGGAAAGCCGACTGGGTGGGATGGTCGTCCTTTGTTTGTCGTACAACCTAGGTTAGATGCCATCCGACCCATGATATATGATAGACGATGGACGGTCATCCATCATCTTCCATATAACCTGAGTTGGATGGCGTCCAATCTAGGTTGTATGGAAGACGATGGATGATCATCCAGTATGGGTTGGATGATCATCCAGTCTGGGTTGGATGATCATCCATTGTCTGTCATCCAACCCAGTCGTCCAACCTGGGTCGGACAACTATCAATTATTTTCCATCCAACCTAGGCATCTAACCTAGGTTGGATGACGGTACATTATCTTTCGTCCAAACCAATCATCTAACCTGGGTTAGACAGCCATACATTATTTTCCATCCAACACAGCCGTCCAACCTAGGTTGGATGATTGTCCATCGTTTGTCATCCAACCCAGCCATCCAACCTAGGTTGGATGACCATACATTATCTACCATCCAACCCAGCAATCTAGCATGGGTTGGATGACTGTACATTATCTATCATCTAACCCAATCATCCAATGTTTGTCATCCAACCCAACTGTCCAACATTTGTTGTCCAACCTAGCCGTCCAACCTAGGTTGGATGATCGTACATTATCTGTCGTCCAACTTGGGTTGGACAATTGTCCATTGTCATTCATCCAATCCAGTCATCCAACTTGGGTTGGACGACCGTACATTATCTATTGTCAAACCTAGCCATCCAACCTGGGCTAGACGGTTGTACATTATCTTCCGCCCAACCTAGGTTGGATGGCCATCCATCATTTGTCGTCCAACCTAGGTTAGACGATAGACAATGGTTGTCCATCCAACCTAAGTCGGATGGAAAATCTCTCTTTGTTGGATGTCTTTATTAAGCGGGTACCCCCCTATAGCCCCCCAACCTATGTATTATACCTTGACGAATACATGCATAAGTTATTTTTTACATATAAATATTAAGCGAGATAACCCATACAAATGACTTATTGGCTGAAATTTTTGGTGAGCTAGGCGAAAACCAACTACTGAAAATTCACCATTTCCAATTTCAAAAATCCCTAATATTCACGATTTTACGAAAATTTACCACTAAAATTTTCCCTGTCCATGGTTACAAGCTATTCACAAAGTGGTTTTGTAAGGATGATATCAAACTCTGGGATTAGATAGAGCACTCAAAATTGTACCTTTTCCACATAACATTATTTTGGTTTATTAGCACACAACAATGTTATTTAATGAAAGAGGGTTGTAAATACTTCAATGACATGGTTATCTTTTATAGTAGTATGCCTACAATTGATCATTATGTCTGGATGGTTTATCTTCTTGGATAAACTAGCTAAATTGAGGAATATCTAAACTCTTTTATTGATTTCATGTAGTTCATTGGTCATTACATGGGTGCAAGTGCTTAGGGATATGCACAAATAGGTGCTCAATACCACTTCATGGCTTCATGTTCCAATCCCGCAATCACCACCACTTATAAATAGGCATGGACCTTTCTATCTCTTGCTAGTGATGATATTGTGCTTTCATTTTAGTTATGATTAAAATCATAATAGTTATTTTTAGTATGTGAGTTGTACAAATTATTATTGATAGTTGTCCTATTTAGAATATTAGTATAATAAACATTTACCAAGCATTGGGGTTGGGCTTTAGAAAACAACATTCCCTTCGGGTACGCAACCACATTGGAAGAAAACTTACCTACCATGACATGATATGACACTCTAGTATGGAAATTAATTTACAGGATTATTGGAAGGTGAAACCTTAGCCATTTGGAAACAACTTTGTACACACACACACACACACACACACACACACACACACACACACACACACACACACACACACACACACACACACACACACACACACACACACACACACACACAAAGTTTGGAACTGTATTATCTTAATTGCTTATAGGCTAAGAAACTACCATCTACCAACTCTAAATTTTTAATATCCACATTTCAATTGGAATTCCACAATTAGTTTCATTATAATTTTTTGGGAATTTTTAAAAAATGGGTTTTAGAGCCACTTTGTCTTATGAAGTGCAAGTGTAAACATGTTTTTGATATTTTCCTCCATAATGGTATCTCTAAAATGAGTACCGCTTGTCAGATTCTAGTCCCATTGATTTCACTAAATTTTAACCATTTATGAGAATGGGTTGTAATTGACATCATCCATAATTTAGTACAGGATGAACCATTTTTAGGTCATTTCATGGTCATTTGAGCTACTTTGAGTGATAATGTGATTAAGTCCTGTCAACCCAAATGCTTAAGTTTTAAGAAATCAATTTGGAATTACCCTATGATTTTTTTGTGGACAAAGAAATCATGTCTTTCCACCTACAACCCCTTCTCTCTCATATTAAGAATTGTAGTTCATAATTATTTCCACCTTATCTCTTGGGAAGTGTAGACACTCAAATTTGATAATTTACTCTTTGACATTGCTAGTTTTGATAATAAACTCTTGCTAAGATAAATATATAGAATAGAGATCTAGTTGGGTTGGCGGGCTCCCATGGTTTTCAATTTTATGCTCTGATGGTCGATCCCTATCCCTAGAGTAGAGTAGGCCATCACCATACCATACCATATAGATTTATAGGGTGCCCCCACCCCGAACTATCTTAGAGTTTTAGATAGGGGACAAACCCAACTAGAATCTACAGATCTCCCCCTCTTTACCTTGATGGGATATATTCCAACACCATATAGAGAGAAAGGGACCCTCTCCCCTCTCTCTCTATAGGAGATATAGAGGGGTCTAGAGAAAGTAAGGTGATTCTGATAGGGTTTGGCCTCTCTATATAGATATAGGATAGGA
Organism: Taxus chinensis; assembly: GCA_019776745.2. Classification (NCBI taxonomy): domain Eukaryota; kingdom Viridiplantae; phylum Streptophyta; class Pinopsida; order Cupressales; family Taxaceae; genus Taxus; species Taxus chinensis. The sequence goes on from CM034151.1 coordinate 63,665,663, forward strand.
TCCACCCCTATATCTATCAGCCACCTCCCACTGAGTAAAGGATCTAGATAGGGGCTACGCCTAGATAGCAGCCCTCGATTTTTGCAAGCACCCTATAGATCTTTATGGCGAGTGGTTCACTATGTTACGCTCACCACTTGATTGATAAACATTCTTTATATCCTCATTTTGTACAACCTGAGGTCTCTTGTCTAACTTGTTTACTATTTAGTCATGCACACTGATATGTCAACATTTTTCTGATATTTGATTAACTAAAATGGACTAACTATTATAGTAGTGGGGATAATTAATCTAAGCTATGAAAAATTGTAATAAGATAAATAAATGTAGTAAAGAAGTATGTAAATAAGCTAAATAATTACGTAAAAGGAAATGCTAACCCTAATTTGCGAGAGATAAGAGGAAAGAGCTTAGTTGAATAACATATTCTTACAAGAGTGAGTCACAAAGGTGACTGAAAAATACAGAAGCAAGAATGACTGTGCATAATTCCTTAAAAGGATGGAGCTGGAGGATCTAGCTGGAATGGAGCACTTGGAGGGGGACTGGGACACCTACATGCACTCTGATCTATAATCTATGTGCTCTGGTCTATGAAAAATATCTGAAAATAATCTCTGCAGGGAAAGGAGGTGACCTAGAACCTTTGTTGTAAATTGTATCAGATTCTTCATGCTCCTTCTAATGTCACCAATAATCTAAGATGAAAGAAAGACCTGTAAGTCCCTAAAACAAACATCAAAATCTAAAAAATAAAAATTCATATGAAGGGGTTGGACTGACCTCGGCTGTAACAATGGTGGACTTACTAACTATGTGTTGCATTACATCTCAAACCCGATGTAGTTCCACAAGTGTGTGTTAACACGCCCTAGGTTTCTCTTGTCCCAGTTACACTTTGTGAAGTATAGAGCAATAAATGTGTAGAAAATTTAATAGACTGTGTGCATGGAATATACTAAAATCCCTCTCCCTATGAAGTGTGATGTAGATGTCCTAGCCTTGTGCCTTGATGATGGAGCTATGTGGATGCAAGTGATCTCCAATGCAATAGATGGATGCAAATTTAGGTGAGTGATGTTAGGTCCCTCATTATGGTCTCATAACTTTATATTTATAGGGTTATCTTGGTCTAATTTCATAATTAACCCCAAAAAGGCTGACCACAAGAAAGATAAAGATGTAAAATGGCTAGAAAGAGCTCAAAAAGTGGAGGGAAATTAAAAAAGGGATTGGGGTGCCCCTGGTGGGACTAGGGCACCCACGGGTGCCCTAGTTGAGGCTAAAATAATACAAGATGACAGAAGATGATTGGGCATATGGGTGTAAGAGGTCGGTAATGACAAAATAAAATAAAACAAGATGGCCAAAAGATGGGGGTTAATTAGCACTTTCTTCACTCAAGAACCTTCTAAATAGTACTATGAGACCAAGATAAATAATGGCTAAAGTGCATGATTTTGTGACTACAATATTTGAATGCATAAAATCCAAAGACAAACTCCAATTGACAAGATGCAACCTTCATTTTCCATGTTTCTAATCCTTGCATAAAAATGTCCAATTTGATATCTTGTGACAACTAATGTACAAAATATGAGTTGAACTTGAAAACACAAGAGGATGAGTGCACTTAGATGATTATAGATGGATCTAGGTGGTTTTGGGTGTGCAAAGTGCTAGAACTAGGATATCTGAACCTGGTTATGCCTCGACACTGAAACTGTAGATGGAAATTGGCATAGTATAGGACCGTAGAACTCCACTAATATCATTTAAACAGTCTTGACCCTATACAATTTTGGAACTACTCTAAATATGGATTTGTAACTTCATGGGAGTGTCTCCTACCCAAAATTTCCAATCATTGTCAAACCCTAGTTATCGATCATTTTGTGAGGTCATCTAAACATTTTCAGTGAGGTCTCAAACCCTATCCACGAGTGGGAAACAATGTAAAATAAACAATAACTGGGTTAAAATGTAATCCTTGCACTATTGATGTTATAATTAACTAAAGATTCCTCAAACCACACATAGTTCTCCACCTATCATGTGGTATCTAAATGAACAAAATTAGAATTGGAAATTGGGAACTCCTTTAGAATGTTTGAGTTGAGTTTAGCTCTTACTAATGCTTGGAATGGGGATGGTTGAGTTCTTGCAAATGATATAATTTGATTCGTTGAACTAGTATAACGCTTCATACATGTAGTGATTACTTCCCTAATGAATGTGTATAAGAGTTGGCAAGATTAAGGGAGTCTTACGTGCCTTTTGTGAGTGTTGTAAGAGAGTATGTCAATGTAGTGCCATATGATTTCTAGGTATATAAATGAGGTGAGTTTTAATTTATTATAAAGGGTTTCAAATGTTAATTATCAAGGAAAGGTTGAAATAGTGGAAGAAAATGATCTAAAAAATAATGTGAAACTTAAAGCAAAGATGGAGGACATGTCATTTCAATATTGTATAAGTAATCCAGGAATAGATATCAAAAACCGAACAAACTGGAATTTTTTACACATGGATGAGAAACATAGAAAATGAAGGTTGCATCCTATGAAGTGGAGTTTTTATATGGATATTATGCATTTTAGTCTAAAAACTATTGACATAATAGTGTGCATGAATAATCAAATTATATAAGAGACCTCGTGATGTACTAAGTAGGGATAGAAAGAGTGTATTTATCTTAATAAGAGTGCATTGTCAAAACAAGTAGTATCAAAGAGTAAATTACCAAATTTGAGTGTCTACATATCCCCCATTGAAGTATGAAATGAAAATTACATGCATAAAGGAAAAGATACCTGAGTGTGTAGACACATTTGGTATTTTCTCATATTTTGTTTTACAGAGTCTGATTGTGTTAGTGTAGTCAATGTCAATGGTAAAGAATTGAACTTTAACTCAAATTTAAAATGTAACATGTAATATTTACATTTGCATAAATTGAAAGTGACACAACAACACAAATTGTGGAATGCCTTTGCACTAGTCAATCATGTTATCCCTAGTTATATCACATTGACTCTTTCTTAAACACATAACTTATTTGTATACATAATCATCCTATTAATCCATAAAATAAGGCTATACACTCGTATATCACATTCTAAACTCTCAGATCATCCGCACATATACCTGGGACCATAACAAATAAGGAGGTCTATAGCGCCCATACATTATGCAATAACCTATCTGCTTTGGTCCCTCCTCCTCGAATGACACTCTTTCTAATTTGATTCCATTTGATACATTCCTAATTTTCCTTATTCAAGGATTCCAGATTTGGAACATATATATAAGCTAGTTTTTCATTCATTATCAAGAGAGGAGATCATACATACTTGACACTCAAAGATCTTAATGAGCATATACTAAGAGAAATCACAATAAAAATCCATTCCAAGACTCCCTTGAGCTCCATATAATCTACCTACTCTTGTTAGGGTAGTGATCCACTAAGATCTACAAATTCAAGGAACATATCATCACTCCATGTCAAGCTAGGGAAAAGGTGCAAGTGCAATCACATTATTGTAAGATCATGGTTATCTATTTGGTTGTATACATTTTATAGATAACATGCTAGGATAAAATGATGTGATGTTTGATCCCTCTTCAAAGTAGTGACAACATTGGTGGTGCAAGAGGGTTCCTAAAACCCACATAATGTTTATTTTTCAAGACTTGTGGAATATCTAGGATTTTGAAGGATCAATCAGGTACACAACAAACATCGCACAATTTTGAAATTCCATATTTTAGATAGGAGAAGATTGGAAGACAATGTAGAGACCCAAAAAATGCTAGGAATAGAGGATATTAGGGGACGAGAGCATACAAAAAGGGCCATGCTGGGGAACACTTTGGCCCATGCCATTTGATTTGCCCCGTGTAGTAGTTCAACACACAATTTAAATAGTAAGGCTTTGTCAGGTCATTTCTAATCTATTTAAGTAAGTAGATCAACCCAAATCATCATAGAGAATAGGATATCAACAAAATTCATCCCTTCTCTCACATTGTAAGTATTTTATCTATTGTTACTTATAATTGTTTAATGATTATTCCTAATATTGTTGCAATAAGCTTTATAAATTAATTGATTATGATAATCTAACATAAATTAACTACCCCGTAGAGAGATATTGACCAATTTATGTTAAATTATTTGGTGAACCCGAGTATTGTATATTGTGCATCAAATCTATCTTCTCTAGGGTTTATCACAATTATTCATCATGATCAAGGCTCCTCCTAAGATATTTACTATTGAGCATTGACATGATTTAAATTAATACATAACTTCTAACTCTCAAAATTTGGATCTCTTCTTATATGTTGTTCATGAGGAATCACAACAACTCCAGACCTTTATTGTTCCTGTTTCTACTCTTTTCAACTCCACGCTACATATATATTCCATTCCTCTTTATTCTCTCCACGCCTCCATGGGGGCATGTAGTCTCAATATTTCCATTCCCATGTCTACCAATCTTTTTTTTTTCCTTCTATCTCTCATATTTAACCTAGTTCTTCTTCTGGAACCCATTCCTTAGAATCCTTGGTGTGTAACCTACAAGTGCAAGTTCCTCAACTACAACAAGATCCCACCATCAATTATAAAGAGAATCTATCCAATAAATAAATAATTAATAAGATATAATTTGAATAATATTCAAGATAAATAGAGAAACCCAATGACATACACAAGATTTATCCTGGGAAAATCTTTCGGGAAAAACACCAACACAACAACTTCTCTCTCTTATTACATTAACTTAACCATTTACAATATAATAATGTACTTCTAAGTTTGAACGAGGATGGCCAAAGGGAAGCAGAAGCGTTTTGGACCATAACGGTCATTTTTTTCAAAACTTTACCTCTGCAATGGTCAGTCGGCCACACCTCCCCGTGATGCTGAGATGGTGCCTCCCATGGGCCAGGGCCTGTCGGATGCAATGTTGAAGCACCTGGGTCCCATAAGTTCCGCTTCGGATAATGTGATTGTAGAAAACTGTAAAAGTGTTCAGCCAAGTCTCTACTCGGACCCAGTTGATTTCATCTCGGTTTCTCTAGTGGACTCGGAAGACCTTGCTGCCCATCTTAACCTTCTCGAAAACACAACAATCATTGTAATTTTTTTCGGTTTTCGAATCTCGGTGGAAGGCATTTGAAACTGGTGTGATATCCAGTGGGGTAGTGGCCTTAGAATCCGCTTCTTGGAAAGAGGCTTCTTTCTTGTACTCTTTTGGAGTGGAACTCAAAGGAATGACACCATGGAGAGAAAAGATTTTCTATTAGCAGATTCAGGCCTAGATATTCGCGAGTGGGTGGCACATTTTGACCCAGCTAAAGTGGAAATGGAAGGTTTCCAAGTATGGGTAAGGCTTTATTCACTACCCAGTGAGTTTTGGTCTTCCACCATTCTCCACAAGATTTGATCCAGCCTAGGGCATGTCGTTTGCATCGATCCTATCACTTTAGAAGGTACCCTTTCATCCTTTGCTAGGATTTGCATTTCCCTTGACCCCAACAGAAAGCTACAAGATCTCATAGTCATCTCTTCCCCTTCCGGGAAATGGGAGAAGAAGGTGGAATACGAAGGAGTTTCTAACAGTTGTTTCAAATGCAAACCACCTGGTCATTTCCAAAAATCATGCAAAAAACCCCATGTTCCTAGCAAAATGGTGTAGAGGAAGAAATCTATTCCACTCCAGGATTCTTCACATCTAGCCCCTCCTCCATTAGAAAAAGAGCAACATCTAAAAGTGGTTATTAACGAATCTATTCCTGCGTTTGAGTCCATGGCTTTGGACCCGAGTACCATTTCTCTTGTTAAAGAAACTGCTTCAGTGGTTAAGGACTTATCTAGGATTTTATCCTTATTTCATGAAGGTATTACTCTTGGCCTGGGTAGGAATGTCGACTCTCTGGAGAAATGGGTGAATGAGGACAAGTTAATCCTTTCTATTGAAGGAGATCCCTGTGGATCTTTGGATGCTGTCCCCGAATTTTTGACTTTGGCTGACCCACAGATGCGACCGATTCTCCCGATGCCTGCAATCCTTGGCATGGATCTAGGGCCGAATGGTACTCAAGGTCCTCCCTCCAAGAGTAACATTTCCCTTAAAGAAATTGCAGCAGGTAACCAGCTTTAGCTACATTCTTTTTTTCCTTCTAAGAGTAAGAGAGGCGGGTCCTCTTTGAAGATCAAATGATCCTATTTTCCTGGAATGTTAGGGGCATGAACACCCCTAATAAACAACATATTTTAAGATGTTATGTCACTGAATCTTTAGCTGATTTATGTTTGATCCAAGAAACTAAGATGTCTCTAGTAGGATGTAAGAATGTTTGGTTTCGAAAATGGAAAGGATGGGAAGGTTGCTTCTTAGATTCACTTGGTGCTTTGGGTGGGCTGGGCATTTTGTGGAAATCCATTTGTTGTAGTCTTGAACCTCTCCTAGTCGATCCAAATTTCATTTGGTGCAAGGTTAATATCAAACATTTTGATGAGTCCTTCTTATTATGTAATGTTTATGGTCCCTCTATTCCACAAAAAAAAAGGGTTCTCTGGTCTAAAATTTAGCTTGTCCTTTATTCAGCTATGAACTCCAAGATTGTAGTTGCTGGTAATTTTAATGCAACTCTCTTTGACATTGATAAATGGGGTGGTATTCAATGGCAGCCTCACTCTCAAGCTGATTTCATTTCCTTTGTGTCTTCCACCAATCTTGTGGACATGGAGTTGAGTTTGGGTTAGTATACATGGAATAATCAGAGGCTTGGGTTTAGCTCAATGGCGGTGCATCTTGATAGATTTTTGGTCTCTGAAGTTTGGTTACAATACAACTTTCTTTTGAAATGCTTTGTTCTTCCTCTTTCTGGCTCTTATCATTTTCCAATTTCTCTAATCATTTCCTTTGATCTTCCCCCACGATGTTCGCCGTTCAAATTTGAAAATATGTGGTTGCAGGATTCTTCTCTCAGGCCTCTGATTAAATCCTGGTTGGATTCCTTCAAGGTCAAAGGGACTTGGATGTATACTTTCTCCAAAAAACTCTCACTGCTGAAAAATAACTTGCGGACCTAGAATGTCTCCAGCTTCAAAAGCATCTTCCTAGAGAAACTCAGAGTTGAAAAAGAGCTTCGTATTCTTAATGAATCTATTTTCTCACATGGAATTCATTAGGCTAACTTCCTTAAAGAAATTTTTTTTCTAAGGGAGCTCGGCGATCTCCTCCTTAAAGTGGAGATTCATTGGAGACAAAAATCAAGTGAAGTTTGGTTGATAGATGGAGATAAAAATACAAAGTTCTTCCACGCTTCGGTTAAATCCAGAAGAAATTCCAATTATATCTCCTCCCTTCAGTTGGAAGAAAACTCTATGGCATCCACCCAAATCTGGATCGAATTTGATTCGGTGTCTTTCTTCCAAAAACTTTTGAATGGTGATTCGGCCACCCCTCTGTGCACTTTCTTTAACCAGATCCCCTCTTTAGTTGATGATGTTGATAATATAATGCTTTAATCCCCTTTTTCCAAGGAGGAGGTTCGTAAAATTGTTTTTTCAATGAAGAGAGATAAAGCACCTAGTCCTGATGGCTTCCCCACCTCTTTCTATCAGGACTTTTGGGAAGTTATTGGGGATACAGTCTGGCTCACTGTGGAGGAATCTTGGCATATGGGAAAGCTTCTGGGTGCACTCAATCATACACTTATTTGCATGTTTCCTAAAAAGTCTCCAGCGGAGTCTTTAGATGACTTCAGACCAATCTCCCTCTGTAATACATCCTACAAAATTATCTCAAAAGCTATTACCATTAGAATGAGCCCTCTCCTCTCTAAATTGGTGGCACAAGAACAAAGTGGTTTCATTCCAGGGAGGTCTATCATTGACGGGATCATTATCTCGCATGAACTGGTTCACACTCTTCACTCATCTTCTAGAGCTAACATGATGTTGAAATTGAATTTTATTAAAGCCTATGACCGTATCAATTGGAGATTCCTTATTAAGTCACTTCAAGCCATGGGATTTAGTTGGCACTTTTGCAACTGGATCTTCAACTGCATTGCCTCCCCGTGTTTTTCTATCTTGGTCAATGGTTTAGTGGAAGGTTTTTTCAGAAGTAGTAGGGGACTGAGACAAGGCAATCCCCTTTCCTCTTTTCTTTTTATTTTTGGTCACAGAAGCTCTTAGTCAGAGCATCAAATCTTCCCATTTGGAAGGTTCTCTTAAGGGCATTCACATAACTTCCAATCTTCCACCCCTCTCGCACCAACAATTCGCAGATGATACATTCTTATTTGGTCAAGTGTCCATTCCAGAAGCCATATGCTTCTCTTATTTACTGAATTCTTATTATTTAGCGACGGGATAGGTTATCAACTTCCACAAATCTATCAATTTCTTTTTTAATGTTGCTCCTAGAATACAGAGCAGGATCAAAGCAATTCTTGGCTTTACCGTGGGAGCCCTTCTGCACAGATATTTAGGTATCCCAATTTTCTCTAGGAATGGTAAATCTCTTTTATGCAATGGGCTCAAAAATTCTATATCTTCTAGATTGCCTTCATGGAAAGGAAAATGGCTATCCTTAGTAGGGAGAGCCATGTTGATAAATTCAGTTCTTCTGGCCATTCCAATCTATATGTTGTCTATCTTGCTAATCCCTAAGATAGTTCTACACAAAATTAAGAAGACAGTCAGATCATTCTTATGGCAAGGGAACAACGAAGAGTGAAAATTTCACTTGATAAAATGGGAAATGGTCAAGCTGCCCAAACGCTTGGGTGGGTTGGGTATTATGGATCTTGCTCTACAGAATTCGGATCTCAATCCTAAACTTTTCTGGAACTTCATTTCAGACGCTAAAAGTCTTGCCTTCCAAGTTCTTTCTCACAAGTAACTTGAGGGTGGTCGCCCCGAGTTACTGCTATCCAATTCCGAGCTCCCTAAAGGTTCACATATTTGGAACTTTTTTTGTAAATCCAAACCCTTGATAGCAGACTCAGTCTCTTGGAATATCAACAATGGACAGCTTGCTAGCTTTTGGGAGGATAGTTGAAATAGGTTCCCACCTATTAATCTCATGCCAGAACTCAACAGAGTTATGAATGAGACCAAAACTACTTGAGGCTCATTGGTTGCTGATTATGGCTATCAACACCACAACGGTTTGCCTTCTTGGATTTGGAAAGATATCTCCAATATTGGTGCCACTGCTCTTGAATCCTCTTTCTATAAGGAATCCATTCAGGACAAAAAACCACACTTATTATGTAGAAAATACCAACTACTTTGGCTTGGGGATGCCACGGGTTCTTTCTCCGTGAAAGCTGGATATGATATTCTCTTCTCAAGGTCTGACTAGGGCCTCTCATGTTCTTTTGGTTACTGGCACCATAGTATTTCTCCCAAGGTGGCCATTTTTGGTTGGCTGGTTTTGAAAAAGAAAATCTTGACCCAAGTTAGGAGGTCTTGGGGCTATGTGGGTCCCACCAAGTGTGTGCTTTTTGGTGATGCTGAGGAAGACCTGGATCATCTTTTTCTTTTTTTCCCTTTTGCTTCCAGTTGTTGGGATTGGATCCTTAGTAAATTAAAACTTGCTTGGACCCCATGCAAAAATATTAGTGAGACCCTTCTTTCTTGGTTGATTTTCAATCTCAAAAGCACTCTGTGTTCTATTTGGTCCATTGCTCCATTCTTCCTCTTATGGCATATTTGGTGGGAACACAATCTCTAGCTCTTCTAGGAACAAATGGCCGAGTTGCATGTTTTCCTCAACAAGTTGGAACTGGCCATCTCAGAGAAAGTTAGTATCAATAGCTTGTCACATTCCAATTTCTCCTCTAGAGATGTTGAAATATTTAATTCTTGGCCTCTTATCAGGTTGCTTGGCCCTAGTTCTATCATTAAAAAAGGTCTCACACAGGTTGAAAAATTAATTTGTAGGAAAAGGGCTAGATGGAGACCCCCCCGAAAGGTTTGTGGAAACTTAATTTTGATGGTGCTTCTAGAGGAAATCTAGGTAAATCAGGTGCATGATGTATTCTTAGGGATGATTCTGGACATATTATCAAGGCAAGGTCCTTTCCCCTTCGGGATGGATAATGCAATGTTGTAGAAGCCCAAGCACTTCTAGAAGGGATTAAGATGGCAGCCCAATTGGGTTGCTCACAACTTTATATTGAAGGAGACTCATAAATAATTATTCATGCAGTCTTTAGAGGCTCTTCCCCCTTGTGGAAAATCAACATCTTTATCCCCCATATTTTATTTTGGTTGGGCAAGATTGGCACTTGGCACATCATGCACAATTATTGAGAAACCAATCATGCAGCAAATCTTTTGGCAAACTTTGCAATAGATCACCCTACCGCTGGTGTCATATCAGATACTTTCAAAGCATGGAAAGGTCTTTTAAGTATTATCTCATGTGAGCAAACCAGCTTGAATTTATAGGGTGGTTTTGGCCTCACGTGCGGGCAACTTCCCATTTAAGGGAGGTGGTTGTCTTCTCTTTGCTTTGTGCCCTTCTATTTTCACTTCCATGCTATTGGTCTTTCCACGCATTTCAATGGTGTTTATCGGGTTCCCCTTTGTTCTCATTCAAAGCTTGATGTTATATGTCACCACAACCATGGAGATTGATTGTTCCCACCTCTCAAAGGTCTTCCAATACTCCTTGGCTCAGGAAGTCGAGGCAATCGAGACACTTCTGGGTGACTCCTATATATTTCAGTCTCGCCGTGTGTGCACCAATGCGGACATCGCAACTACCTTTGTCTCATTCTGCCTATTAGTGGAGGAGGATGTAGTTATTATCAAATTCATTGTTAAATCTGTTATTTATCTTGCTCATTGTGTGGGCCTTAGTGAGGAATTGGCCATCTTCTCCCTGACTGATCCACTTCTATGGGTAGAAGAGGTCGATGAACTTGCAATCGTCTCAGGACGTGGCATCTAGTGGATATGTGGTCAGTACAAAGATCTTCTCAATCATGCTCAAAGTGTCAAAAACCTTTTCATGATGGGGTGGCTCGACCATCGTCTTCTGCCATATGTGGACATCGAGGCTGGTGGTTTTCCTATTTATTCAGTAATTTATCAATGGAATGCATTGAAGGATAGGGCTCTCAGAGCATATAGACTCATTCTGCAGGAGGTCAATCGTCGTGCTGGTACTTATATTGGTTGAAGTTATAGTGTCCCTTTTGGTAGCAATGGTCATTTTTTGCATTGTTTAAGATTTTTTCTGGTTTCTGTTCATTGCTCTTTCTGTGCGCTGTGGGCAGTATCCCTTCTTCCTCTTTCCTTCCTTCTTCTATCTCACTTCTTCCTGTCTTTTCTCCTCTTCTCCTTCACTCTTGTAAGGTTGGGGCCTAACCCCTCGATTCAAAGCTCCGGTCAAAAGCATTAAATTATAAAAAAAAATGTACTTCTAAGTTTGGCTCTACCCTACTGTGTGTTTAGCTATATGTAAGCACATCAATAGGAAACAATCAAAGTGGTTTTATAATACAATGGGTTATAAAACAATGGGATAAAAAAAAAACCGATAACAGTTACCCAAAATTCATGGGTTATGACACCACCCATATACATGTATAGATAAAAAAATTGCATATATATATTCCCGGACACACGCTAATGTTCGTGGTAGAGGTGTGCAATACTCCTAGGTATACTGTATGCAAAATATACAACATCTTCTAACAAATTCTTCTTCTACAAATTCTTCAATTCTTCTGCACAACCCTCTTATACCTTAGCTTGCCTCTTATCCTCTTCCTCTTGGTTTTTTTTTACCCAAGCTTCCTCTTTTCACTAGTAAAGAAGATGCACAAGAGCATCTTAGATCATTTCATGTTGCTTTCTTTGATTATACTTTTTTTAGGAATAAAACTTAGCTTAATTCATCATTTGTTGATATTTGAATAAATGTAATAAGTTAAATTATTTAATTTAAATACTTTAAACTTGTGTCAATAGGTATTAGTAATCCTTAGTTGTTAGTTAACTAAGTGATAGTGTTCTCATCTCAATGTTTGTGGGATCATGTTCTATCTTGCATATTTTGTTCCCAGATGATTTCCATGAGGAGCAATAAGGGTAGTTAGGGGAAATATGTTATTTTTGCATATTTTCTCAGATTAGATGATTTGTTTCCATATATTGTGGATGAGATAGAATTTGTCCAATATCTATAAATATTGCAGCTCTCTCATTTGTCTATAATGCTTGATTTTGATATTAATAAAATACAAAATCATCATCTTGTTTATGTGCAAAGCTTCTGTGTCAAATATTGTTTTCAAGTATTCATTGTCAGGATTTGGTATCAGAGCAATATTCTAATCCAGAGAGGAGTGTAGGAAGTTTTAGGGAAGTTTAGGGAGATATGGAGAAATTGCATAGCTAGGAGGAGCCATAGATTCCCTCAGCCATTTCATGGCCCCTACCTGAATCCACACCTCAGTTCACACTTGATTTGTAGTTGAAGAACACCTAGAGTGTAATCACAGGCCCTTGCAGAACTGGATGCAACTCTGTTGCAAAAGGTGACATTGTTTCATTCTCTGGTATTTAAAAGAAAATTGAACTTGAACTATTGAACTTGAAAATGTAACCAACTAAAAAATTTGAAATGTTTTTTAGAAGAGTAACAACTTAATGTGCATCACTTCAAGCTTTGGAAAAAGAAGTAACTGACACATCACTCATGCATATAGTATTGAGAGCTCTTCCTCCTTACAGGATTTTTGTGACCACGTTAAACATAACTTATCAAACAAAAACTTTTAAAGAGTTAGTGAATATGCTACAAAAAGAGGAAGATATTCACTCAACTAATGAAACTGAAGAGCAAGAACTTGCTTCTAATCGAAAAGAAAAAAATAGGCTAAGTCTAGTAAATAGCCTCAGAAGCAAGGTAATACTCAACAAGGCCAAAAGGACAAAAAAAATGTCTTATTTGTGGTCAAAAGGACATGACTTAAAAAATTGTTGGTATAACACATTCCAACAAGGATAATCAAGTGGTAAAAATATTAATTACCAACAAACAAAATTTGGTTAACAACAGAGTAAACAGGGACAAAATAATAATAAGTGGAAGAAGAAACCAAATCAACAAGGAAATGTAGCCGAACAGGAAGATCAATTTGATGATGATGACTTTCTATATTCTACACAGTCAAATGAAGTATCCAATTCTATAAATCAAATTTGGTGTGTCAACTCGGGTGTAACTCGACACATGACAGGAAAGAAAGATTGGTTCTTCACAATGAGTAAAACACCCACCAAAAATCATGTCTCTTTGGGTGATGATACAACATACAGTGTTGAAGGCATTGGTTCCATTTCACAACCACTTAGGCATCATAATTGTAAAATTATAGATGTTCTTGATGTCCCTGGTTTAACAAAAAATTTGTTATCCGTAAGTCAATTATTAGATCACAATCTCAAAATTGACTTTGATTGTAAAGGTGGTAAAAATATGTGCCTAATTTGAGATAAGTCACGAAGCTCCAAAATTGTTGTAAAAGCTTCGAATGTGGGAAGAATGTTTCAGTTGGGTTTTGTTCAATGAAATGATCAAGTACTTGTAGCCAAGGATACATCATCAGCTCAACTATTGCATCGAAGACTTGGACATGTGAGTTTTGGATATCTTGACACACTTTGTTGATATGATATGGTTAGGGGTTTACCACCTCTAAAAAAGGGTGCAGATAAATGTCAACATTGTTTGGCAGGAAAACAAAATAGAGCACCATTCAAACATAGTACATTTCAGGCTAAGGAAAAACTTGACTTAGTGCATACCAATTTGTGTGGACCAATGAGACCTAGCCACTCTAGGTTTCAATATTTCATGCTCTTTGTTGATTATTTTTCAAGAAAAATGTGGATATATTGTCTTTCTACAAAAGACCAAGATTTTGAAACTTTCAAGAAGTTCAAAGCCCTTGTTGAAATAGAGTTTGGTAGGAAAATAAAAACACTCCGCTTAGATCGAGGGGGAGAATACACTAGCAATGAGTTCAATGATTTTTTGACAACACATGGCATTCGTCATCAAATGGATCCTCCTCAAACATCACAAAAAAAATTTGTTGTGGAAAGGAAAAATCGTACTATCATGGATATGGTGTGATGTATGATTGATGATGTGGGTTTATCAAAAACATTTTGGGCCGAAGCAGCTAAAACATCAGTCTATTTACTAAACAGAGTTCCCATTGTAGCTCTTGATGGAGTAACATCATAGGAAGCATGGTCAGGGAATAAGCCATCTATTTCACACCTTATATTTTTTGGATGTAAAGCAAGTATGCACATTCCTAAGAAACAACAATGTAAGCTTGATATGAAATCAGAAAAACTTATCTTCTTGGGATACAATGATGAAGCACTTGGCTATAGACTTATGAATCCAAAAACAAGGAGTGTATACACTATTCAGGATGTTGAGTTCTTTGAGAAGAAAGAAGCAGACGCTCCTTCCATATACTCACATGATGAAAAAATCATCCCTACAGTGAAAAAAGAGGATGGTAATCACTTTGATGATGATAGTGATGATGGGGAAGATAATGAAATTCAACCTCCCACAGGAACCACAAAAAGTATGCCTAAATGGTATACAAGTATGATTAGAGATGCAAAATTGGATAGTGTCCCCAACACATTTACCACTAGAATGAGGACTTGCAGTATGGCTTGAAATGAGGTCAATTTTTCCTTAATGGGTAAAGTTTTAGAAGCCCTACAGTCTAAACCTTGGAAAGATGATATGGATGCAGAATATAAGTCACTTATGAAAAATAATACATGGTAACTTACAAATCTTCCACTAGGGAAAAATTTGATTGGATGTAAATGGATCTTCAAAACGAAGTACAAAGCAGACGGAAAATTTGATAAACATAAGGCTAGACTAGTTATTAAGGGATATGCTCAAAAAGAAGGCATTGATTATGAGGAAACTTTTTCTCCCACAACTAAGATAAAAACTTTCAGGTTAATATTTGCTCTAGCTGCATAATTTGGTTGGAAAATACACCAAATGGATGTGAAAAGTACATTTCTTAGTGGTGATTTATAGGAAGAAGTTTACATGACTCAACCAAAAGGTTTTGTCATACCAGGTAAAGAGGAAAAGGTATATAAACTCATAAAATCACTATATGGTATAAAGCAGTCTCCCACGACATGGTATATAAAAATTGATGAGCATCTCATTCAACATGGATTCAACAGGAGTCCATACAATCCTAATCTCTAGCTCAAAAAGAAAGTGGGGGAGATAGTGATCGTTGTAGTATATGTTGATGATCTAGTCATCACTAGAGGTTCAACGAGGATGATTAAATCAAAAAAGAAATATCTAACACGATCATTCGACATGACCGATCTTGGGATTCTGCATTATTGTCTTGGACTTGAAGTTTGGCAAAGAGAAAATCATATCTTTGTGTCATAATTGAAATACTCCAAGACAACGCTCAAGAAATTCAATATGATGGATAGTAAGCCATTTTCCACACCTATGGAGACAAGACTTCAATTGTCTTAAACAGATCCATCACCACAAGTAAATGCAACTCTCTATCGGCAATTAATCGGGAGTATCATCTACTTGACTTACACTAGGCCGGATATCAGTTATGCAGTCATCTATCTTTCATGGTTCATGCAAGAACCAAGGGTTTCTCACTGGAAAGAAACAAAGTGGATACTGAGGTACATTAGAGGAACTATGGACTATGGCCTAAAATACAAGAATAATAATAACTTATTCTTGACATGATATTCAGATTCAGATCATGCAGGAAACATAGATTCAATAGGAAATCCACTTCAGGATTTGTATTCTTTTTGGGATTTGGACCGATAGGATGGGGGAGTAAGAAGAAAACTTGTGTTTCAAGGTCCTCAATAGAATCAAAATATCGTGCAGTAGGTGGAGATGTTTATGAAGTGATATGGCTCTGACATATACTTGATGGATTGGGAATACCAAAAAAATATAACTATCCTACATGTTGATAACGAAGGAGTAGTAAAACTTGTTTGGAATCCATTTTTTCATGAGTGCACCAAACACATTGAGGTGTAGGTACATTTCATTCACAAACATGTTCATAACAACAACATCTAGCTCTAGTATTGCCCAACAGATATGCAACGTGCAGATGTCTTTAGAAAGTCACTTGCTTGAGGTAGATTTGAGGGTTTTAGAAAATTTCTCTCCTGTTTACTTGAGACCATGCAGAATTAAGGGGGGGAATGTTAGGAATAAAACTTAGCTTAATTCATCATTAGTTGATATTTGAATAAATTTAATAAGTGAAAGTATTTAATTTAAATACTTTAAACTTGTGTTAATAGGTATTAGTTATCCTTAGTTGTTAGTTAACTAAGTGATAGTGTTCTCATCCCAATGTTTGTGGGATTATGTTCTATCTTGCATATTTTTTTCCCGGATGATTTCCATGAGGGGCAATAGGGGAAGTTAGGGGAAATATGCTATTTCTGCATATTTACTCATATTAGATGATTTGTTTCCATATATTATGGATGAGATAGAAGTTATCCAATATCTATAAATATTGCAGCTCTCTCATCTGTCTATAATGCTTGATTTTGATATTAATAAAATACACAAGCATCGTCTTGTTTCTGTGCAAATATTTTGCGTCAAATATTGTTTTCAAGTATTCATTGTCACGAACTTTCAATGATATAATGTTAACGAAATTGTTTTCCATAAGTTTACAAGATTATGCATTGTAATGGTTTTATGATTTGCCAATTCTTTTTGTATGATTAACACATTGTTCTATTAATACTAAAACTAAAATCCCTTATGCACAAATGGATAAAATAAAGCAAGACCCCGGTGAGCACATTAGTGACTATGTTCTGCACTATAAGACCAATCTAACTAAAATGAACAATATCCTAGCCAAATCTGAATTATAAGATCTATTTTCACGGAATCTTTTGGCTCCTATTCAATATTTTTTCATCTTTGATATCTTTCGTTCCTTTGATCATTTGTTTCATATCCTTAAGGACCTTGAAAGAAGTTTTATTGCCACAGCAAAGATTAAATATCATAATCATGCTTCTCATCAATCTAATTCCGAATTCCCAAGTAAATCTACCTTTGAAAGAAAACAATCTGAGCCCTGAGTTTACACTAAAACCAATGTTAATGTAGTGTCTCAACCAACAAAGCTCCAAATCTAACCTCTTCGATGGCATTGGACTAAATTTCTAATCCCACCTCGAACGGTGTTACAACATCTCCTTGATAGTAACCATATATCTCTTCCTCACCTCTCAAGTTGTATTCTAGTCATCCTCAAGGGAAACTCTTTGGTGAAAAAGAATATCATGATTATCACCAATGCAATGGATATTCCACCAATCAATTCTTTAAACTTAAGCATGTGATCCAAGACCTAATTACTTCTAAAAAAATTGAATGGGACAGGCCTCTTGTACCCAAACCTACCAATGATAATGATAAACTTAAGATATTTAATGACCCGCTTCCAAAGCATGCCAAGGCTACATCTAAAGAAATTGTTAATCATGCCTACCACAAAGTTCCACCTCCGTAATCTACCAATAATACTCTTTGCTTTATTATTGGTATTACTTCTACTCTACCAACAACCATTGCTTTTATTGATGCAAATTTCCATGCTTTGTTTACATCTTATAGGCTTCAAATTGCTACATTGATTGACAATCAAACTCTTAATAATGTCATAATCAATCCTACTTTCAAACATAATGCATGTTCAATTCCCCGCTTGTGTGCTATTGGATTTTCATTATCTCAAATCACGTATAAGTATCCTACTTATTATGGGTGAATCACTTTTACCATCACAATTGGGCCTCTTACTATCTATTTGTCATTTATTAACGCATCTGGAATCAAATGGTGTGACATGATCTTAGGTATTCCTTGGTTTTAGGCCACTAGAGTTGTTCCAACTATTGTACACCAATGTGTCAAATTCATACATGAACATTAAGTCACTACCATCCATGGCATCTCACCTCAAACCTCATTACCTATTATCTCTTGATATTCATAGGTCCTTACCACTAGTACACCCCTTGCCCTAATTAGCATTACTTGTAGTCCACCTCCCATTACAGTCAATCCTACCTTTAACAATGCTCCTAGTGATAGTATCACACTCTCACCACCAGCTGCTAACTCATATAAACCTCCTCGACCTTTAGTTCCCATCACTCACTCTTGATGCATCTCTAGGTCTCATGGTCTGCCACATATGACTAGGTTGTCACATAGGGTTCATAGTACACATTTCACATCTCAATCTTACAATATGTATGTTTCACCTCATACACGACATAATCCTTTAGGACACAAATTTTCTACACACACACACTCATACACCTAGTCTCACATGACACTCATCCCTTAATTCATGACCACTTTCTTCATTCACAATGGTAGATAGTGGGCCCTCGCCTAACATACTCATTAACTAGTTCCAATATTACTCACACTGGAAGGCATCCACTTTCCCCCTCATTTCCTGGTGACACACTTTTTTTATAGGTTCAACTTGATTGTTGAGGCAAGGGCTACACACCTCAACCTCACTTTTCACACCCACATTAGGGGGAAACCTTGTTTTCCCCTCTACTCACATACTCTAGACTTTATCAAAAAGAACAATATATATATATATATATATATTCCTCTCCTTGGGGGAATTCTTGGATCATCCTTCCTTCTCTCTGGGTAATATGTTTTCATCTATGCCCTCAGGGGGCCTGAAAATCCAAAAACATTCAACTATACTACAAATTCAAAAGCAATTACATTTCTCTTGCTTGGTTGTTTTTATTGCACACTTATACTTTTCATGTTGCACTTTACTTATCATGTTAGCTTGATACATAATATGCTATATACATGTGCATCCGTGTGGTACATAGAGTTCAATGCAAGCTAAAAATATATTGTTACACAATGTAAGATGCTTAACATTGCTCTTTACTAGTTGTTTTGCACCAATTGGGGGCATGCACTTTATGCTCTCGTACACACATATTTACTCATTTGCGTCCTCTTACCTCATTTACTCACTACATACATTGTTTCACACTCTTTATTACTATAATATGTTAATGGGTTCTTCATGTATAGTATCTACGTTGTAGGTCATTTCCAAACTGGAATAATTTTCATTTTATAGCTTATCTCTTGTTTTACATGATTAATATATGCTGCACTATTGTGGAAA